>JAHLJT010002630.1:116269214-116289038 GCA_031308135.1 Acheta domesticus
TTACTGCAGCATTTCTCTCACGCTACTAAAAAAATTGTGCGCTTCGATAACATTTCTTTTAGAAAAAAAATAGTTGCCATGACTTCTGCCCCAACCCTCGTTTTTCTTCAATCTGTAGACTGTGTTGTCCTTCTTCTGCCACCGCGTTGAGTTCCCGAAACAGAAAGACGGAGCGTCGAGACGGAGCAGGGTGAAGAACCTGGAGAGACGTTGATCTGTGATATGACTATTAAGTTATAAAAATGAATGACACGGCACTTTCGAAGCTTCGTTCTTTGCACTTCGGTTTCGTTGCTTTTATTTACGCTGAACAAATGACTGCTGTGAATCAGAAAGGGCATTTGTTCGTGAACAACTTGTGATTGTGACTGCGTTTATTTCAAGTGGTGACACGCTGTCTCTTAGTTTTTTTAAGCTTTTGTTGTGATAATTTAAATTTTTTGGACTTGGCAGAAATGTCAATCCAAAAACATAAGGCGTTATACAAGGAGAAACACGTAAGTCAAAACTTCATAAAATGACAGTGCAGTTTCAATGAAAAATGATATGACAAAAACACAACTATATATACAACATAACTATTTGCTTAAATAGGTTAATATTGATTTACTGGTTGGAAATTCTTGCCATTCCATGTATTTGAATAAACTGCAAACGAATGACACAGCCTTTTATTCATATAAACAGATGAGACTCCCTTTAAGCTGAGTTCTCATTGTCTTTATAGACTAGGCGGACTCCTGCGAAAATTAAACAGTGAATAATTCAAAGTCAAAATGGCTGTAGCCACGTGCTCAGCCTACACAAATAGCGGGCGCTTATATTTCCTCTGGGCCCCCATTTTCCATTGAAGTTTTTTCATTTACATACTAGGTGTACCCTCAACTTCGTTTGCCTAGTGTTGAATGTATTTAAACAGTTTAACCCTAGATTACAAAGGCTACCTGTACCAAGCGTTACTACAAAGGCGTAGCTGACAGACTTCTTTGGGTAAAACTAAAGAAAAACTCATTTTTACAATGTAACACTAAATGGAATGGATTGAACATGTATGATACGGAGTTACAAAATTGATTTTAAAGATTGTTATAGATACACCTAAGTAACTTGTCTCTCGCAGTTACCCTTAAAGAAGTTATTCATTTTATGCATTTTCGTATACTTTATTCACAATATTAGCCAATATAGCGCCGAAAAAACTGACATAATTACAGAGGCGTAGTCTGCTGGACGACACACGTTGCCATATACCGGAAATAGGTACGCGCAGCTACATATATTTCATTGGCTTATCGCACAATGAAAGTACCTATAGTTCAGAAACGGGGTGTTAGGGCAAGCTTTCTGCCCTAGTTGCGTCGTCTGACAAACGACACCTTTGTAATCTAGGGTTAATTTCTAAAAAACAGAAGTAAGGTGTGAAAATATTTAATTATTCGACAACTTTTTACGTTAATATTACAATGAAACCTACAGAAAAGCTTTTTTGTATTACTATACGTTTACGAAGGTTGTTCCAAAAATAATGACTTTCATTATTTATATAACTACAGTAAATAAAAAATCTAATGTACTACGGTTTTTGTTTACGTTCGAGCAAGGACCAACTGTGGCGTCGTGGTAGCTAAATAACGACACAGACACGAGCCCTATGTACAAATTGGTTTATTTACAGAATGTACAAATTACAGCTCTGGGGTTATGTTCGCCAGTACCTCCCACGCGCCTGCTCCCCGTCCCTAGGGCTAGTGCATCCCCCACCTTCCGCTTTACCGCGCCGGTGGCCGACACCCGTGTTTCGCACACGCCGTGCCTCAAGGACCGCACTCCCGTCGGGGCGAGCATGCACGTCTACTCACGAGGTGCTCTGACAACGAACCGCCCCTGCCAATGTTAATTCACTTGGCGGTCGGCTTCCACTCTCTAAAGGCCACCGGAACACATGACCCTCACTGGGGGGTCCGGTGCCCCTGCCCGCTCCTCTTGCGTCACGGGGGGGGTAGCAAGGAAGTTTCTACTTTCCAGTGCCTTTGCCTGTCCCTTGTGTCCAGCAGCCTCCGTGTCCAGCCATTTGGAAATCTGGCTGGCATGTGCCGACGTTACACAATACTCTCGCGAAATCACTCGATCGAGAGCTTTCAACCTGACTTCACAGCTAGTGAAGCCATCTTCGGGACTCGAACTCTATGACCTCCAGGTCAGAGGCATTGCTCTTGCAACATTTTTTGGCCAAAGTAACTCAGCCAGTATGTCAAAGACACAAGAGAATCATTACAGCAAAATACGGTGTGGAAATGGGGTATTAGGAAACCTCTTTTGGAAGATACATGGCAAAATCTGCAGAATCTGCTGGCAAGAAGAAGAAACTATGGAACATGTAATTAAATGTGTGCAAGAAGGAAAAAGAAAACAAAGAACATAGAGCAAATACTAGATGAAGGAGGAGAGAGAGGGCTCATTTTGAGACTTACAGAAGAAAGAGGAAACCAGGAAATAAAATAGGCACATTTTTTATTAATTTTATTAATTTTCTATTAGTTCTTTTGAGAATTTAGTTAATTACAAGGTACATGCAAACAAGTTGTGAATTAACATACGAACATGTCTAAATGTATTTATATTAAAATGTCATTTATTATGTTAATGTACAATGTATTTCAAGGTCGGAAGGCGAGAAATGAACAACAATAGTATGTCAAACCACCGCTGGTACCATTGTTTAACAGAAGCGTTGGCTGACGGGAGGAACACTGGGTTGTGCAACGCGAGATGGCCTGCGCCAGAGGCCTTTAGGACCTGCGTCCAATTGGCCTAAGCGCTCTGCGTCCTTCCGACAGCTGCCGGCACCCACGCGCTGCTCTTGGCCACCAATCTCCTAATCTCATTCATCCTCCGACGGGCGTCTGGCCTGAGGGACTGCTCTGGAGAGAAAGCGAATGGGTGATGAACTACTGTCGCTCCGATTATAGTGAACTCTGATATAGTGAAACCTCGGTCATAGTGAAGTTGTCTCTGGTCCCGTTTCACGTGCATTACAAATATGCATAAGAAGATTCGGTTATAGTGAAGCTGAATCTCGGGTACAGTGAACGTAGGAAAGACAACGTCGTGGAAATTAATTTTCTCCTGGAAAATAATATATTGCCTTCGTGCCACAAATACCAACACGAGGCAGCTTGAAAAATACAAGTATATCGTCGGCAAAAGGTCGTAATCGAAGAAGTCTCCCCTGAGGTAAAAGTAGCGGACCCGGAATGGGCACCTAACTGATGACCTCAGTCCACTCTGCTTCACTGGGGAAACAAAGGCCGTGCCCTGCGCGGGCTGCAACTGGCGGCGGCGACGCGCGATTGCTTGCTTCAGTTTCCAGCTGGATGTTCCTTGATATTCCGCGGGATAAAGCGCGTTGAGTTCTTCCTAGGCGACGGGCAGCGCACGACTGCCACAGTCTGGCGATATCGGCCGTGAATATAAATAAATGTAAATAAATAAATGTCTTTATTGGTGGCGAGGCTCAGGCCATTTAGCCTGCTCTTCCGCCTGACCACTTTCAAAAATTTTTATTACAATTTATTTTGTGATAAAAAGAAGATGAGAAATACGTACGCAATTTAGATGAAGGGTTTCTCACATGGGAAGCAGGAGTGAAAGCGAGGGAGGAAGAAGTGATAGAACAGGAAACGCACTCGCAACATTTGTGTGTTAAAGTTTATTAATTGTACCTTTGGAGGTATTAAAATGGCCTGAATGGTGAAGAATACAGTAACTCCTCGTTAACACGAATTCCAAGGGGCCAAAATTATCGGACTTCGTGATACAAAAATTCGTGTTATCCGCGTTTATAAATGTGCGTATTACCTAATCCCCGTGGCGGGACCGAAGTTTTGTTCCTATTACGGGGAAATTGGTGTTAAGCGAGTTCGTACCAACGAAGGTTTACTGTATATTCCTTTCGGTCGTCTGGCTTTCGACGCTCATTGTTGCCAGCCCAAATGTGGAGTCGTGGTCGGTGAGTAACACGAAGAAATGATTTACATTTATTCACGAATGTTGGCTAATTTTCTTGAGCTGTGTAATTCCCATATTTCTGTTATTCCGTCGATTAGAGAATGTTCAGAATAAATCTGTTAATTGTGTTGCTATAAGTAAGTAAAGTTTGCTTTAAAACCTCCTTTTAAAGAAATATAGTTTTCATGAATGATTATTTTATTAAAACTTGCTCTGTTGCCAGATTCATTGAAAGTGTGATGAAAGTAAAGGATACGGACTCTGTAATTTTGTATACATTCCGTTTACATACACTTGATGACTTATTTCACTATGAAAAATCCACACAATATTGTTATTGGTTTTCTTTCTTGCGCGTGACGGTCTGTCTTCACGGTGGAATATGTCACGGGATTTGACGTCTTTCTCCGTCGTGCCGCTAGAAGTCGCATGATCGTAAGCACTGCTTGATACCGTCGCGATCATGCGAATCTAGCGGCACGATCGAGAAAGACGCGAGATGCCGTGAGATATTCCATCGTGGAAGACGGGCCATGAGAGGTACTATATACTGCTATTTTCCTAGCCCTCCCCTGACAGGAATCAGCTGTCGACGGTTTCATCCAATCGGGAGCTTGAACGTCACCATAGTGACGTCACTGTTGCAAATATAAGCTCCTGCTTGGATGGCAGCGAAACAGCTGATTTCTGCCAGAGGCAAAGTTTATAAAAATCGCACTATACACTTCGGTTTTTCTTCCTTGGCGCACGGGGGTGTATCAATAAAATGAAATCTCACGGTATTTCGCGTCGTTCTCACTTGTGCCACTAGAAGTCGCATGACCGCGACTGGATCGAGTGCTGGCTATCATGCGCTCCTGGCGGCACACCGGAGAACAACGCGAAATTCGTGAGATATTCTATTTTATTGATACACCCCCGTGCGCCAAGAAGAAAAATCGAAGTATAGTGGGGCGTGGCGATGGCCGCGGCAGCGTCCGATCCCAACGAGACCCGGGCGGTGGGTCACGCGTGGGTCACGCGCCACGGCGGACGTGCGGGCGCGCGGCCGCTGTCCGCTCGCGTCACGCGCTCTCTCCTTCCCCCCCACACACACACGCACATGCACGCCGTTCTCGCAAGGCGCTTGTACTTTCGGTTTTTCTTTCTTGGCGCCCGGGCGTGTCTCATCAAATGGAATATCTCACGGTATTTCGCGTCGTTTCTCCGTTGTGCCGCTAGAAACGCATGTTCGCGGACTGTATCGAGCGGTGCTGGCGATCATGCTACTCGTGGGCGGCACAACCGAAAACGACGTGAAATACCGAGAGATATTCCATTTTTTTGACCCCCCCCCCCCCCCGTGCGCTAGAAAGAGAAAACGAAGTATACAGCCGCTGCTGCTGCTGCTGCTCTCGGTCTTGTTGCTTGCTGCTGTGCCTGCTGTAGTTATTTTTTGTTTTAGTGTTGTGGTAGTTGCTGTTGTTGAGGGCGGTGAGTTGCTGGTGAAGTTATTTTTGAAAATATGTGAAAATCAAAGAGGTTTATGTTTCAATACATACGCGGTTTATTGGACATCGACATAGCGATCGAGGTATACCGCCTTCTAAGATGGACGAGACACAGTTTATGATTGGCCAGTAGGGAGAAGCGGTAAGAAAAATCTGATAAAAAAGAGATAAACTTGTTGAGATACATCGCCCCGACTGGGGCATTTTGTATGTATAGTTTAAAGACTTTTGGTTTCAATTTCATGAGTGGAATGATCATGTTAAATTCTGTCCGATTCATTGGAGAGACTGTACTGATTGCTGCAAATAATATTTTGCCTCGTGTGTCCTCCCCCCCTCCTTATCAACACTTGTGTTTTTGAATTCCTGCTGCGCAACGCTTGTGGCCTGAGCGCCGCATATATTCTGCGATTTTTCTAAACTCTGCCTCTCAAGTCCCTATGGCCGCGATGAATATCACACGGCATTTCGGCGTCTTTCTCCGTCGTACCGCTAGAAATCGCATGATCGCAAGCACCGCTTGATAACGGTCACGATCATGCGACATCTAGCGGCTCGACTGAGAACATCCTCTATTCTGATGGTAATTTGTAATTGTAAATGGTTGTTATTGTTCTAATTCTGATTGTTGCCATGTTTGCCACCGAGCATTAGCTCAAAGCGAACTATAATAATAATCAATAAATCATAAAATAAACGTCACGAAATACCTTGACGTATTCCATGGCCTTGAGGGGCAAAGTTAGAAAAAGCGCAGTACAGGCGCGCGTGCGAAGGAGGCGTGTGCGCGCGCACGCGTGCACGCGGCCTGCGTAACGCGCGCGCCCGTTGTCGTGTTGCAGGTGAGTGCAGTCGCCTGTCGCAGGTGTGCCGCAGGGGCCGGGTCAAGCGGACGCCGCCGCCACGCACTTCGGAAGCGCCTGCGAGCGGACGCTCCCGTTGGCCCCAGTCGAGCCTCCCCGCCTACGTCGCTGCTGGCGACTTTAAATGCGGAAGCGCTTGCAAATTGAAGACCTCCGGCCAAAAGAGGGTGTACGCCACATATTAAAAGCCGCGCATAGCACTGTGCAAAATGGATTGGAGCTATGGTGGGGAATGTCCCTACCTAGAGGATGTTGGTTAACTAAGTTTATCGTTAATTACTAAACGTCATTTAATTTAAAGAAATAAGCAATTTCCATTCATATTAGGGTCGCAATCAGTTTTCAGGAAGCTGCTAAGGCAGATGCTTTTTGAACGTTGCAACCTTTTTGCCCGGAGGTATTCAGTTTTAAAAACAGTATATTAAGAAAGAGGAAGATTATATACATTTTTTAAAACATTCTGATTATATTGAAACAACATATGCAGCTGTTTGAGCAGCTGATAACTAGCATGACCACCGGATAAGCAAGGCAAAGATGATCCAACGTCCATTAGTGAATAAGCTTAGGTAGTAATTGTTTCAATGGTACGTGTTGTGTATAGTAATTGTAAAAATAGTAATTAATGCATGACAAATACATATAGTATGCAAATTCATCTTAATTGCTTCTTTTATGTATCATTTATGTAATTGTAATCGAATATTTTGTGTGTTCAACAACAATATTTAAAAATTGAACATTGACTATTGTGTATTGATGCAGTGTAATTTTGTGTTTTTATGTAGTACTTGAAGAAGGAGCCCAACATATCGCCGAAACGCCATCAATGTGTTGTTTTAATAAAATCAGAATATTTTAAAAATTTTATATAATCTTCCTGTTTTATTAATGGGATAAAAGTTCTGGAGGCTGCTGGTCAAAAATAAGGATGTAATGAAGGTTATTAGCGAAAAATAAATGTGAAGACAATCTGAATCCCAAGTAAACAAGAATATATTAAAAAACACTACGAATATTTGCTTGGAAAAAATCTTTAAGGTTTCTTACGGGTTCAACTGGACAAAATTTTGTGAGTTTTTTTCTCCATTAAATGAAAGGTGCCACTAGGCACCAGATGTCCTATCGCTTGCTGTTATAAACGGGTTTTATAGTGGAATAGAATAATGTAATTATGTAACTGAGTTAATAGAACTTGGAAATTATTCCATCATACTATTGCAATGTTTAGAAACTTTTTCTTGATGACCATGCACGAGATATTAATGAAGAATTTGCAGGGGTGAATTTACGTGATTATGGAAAAATCACATCCTTCTACAACAGATAATGAACATTTCAATAATTAATAATTTTGTAGGTCAAAATATTCATCATTTCAACAAATTCCGTGATTTTTTTCTTTCGTACAATTCCTAGAATCCATATTTAGGTATTTCACCATTTACATTGCTACATCTTGCTAAGCCAACAGGATTAGTTGCCAACACAAACGTTTGAACGACGGTTGGCAGGCTTGAAGTTTCGGCATATATATCACAAAATATATAATCGGTCGATTCATCAGAGTGACAACTCACAGAATCGGGCTGTGAAATAAAGTAAATTGAAAATTAACTTAAAAAGAAAATTAATAAGTTTTATTAAGAATATTATAGTAATATTAAGAATGTGTTCAAATTTTGTTCCCGGGTGCCGAATTTATATTAAGTACGTAATACTAACAGTGATCGAACATTAATTGATGATTCTAATGCATATTAGTGAACCGAAAGCAACATTTATAAAGTGATCAGAAGGGATATAGATTCATTTGATTGTTAGTGATTCCGGGCGCGTCAACTGCTAAGGTCGTTTAGTCCCGTAAGCGCAGTGCATGTTTTGTAACTAAAATATGAACTGCTGCCAACTATACATGGGTGCTTCGTGGGTTCGTAGGACGCAAGCAGGCGCGAAATGTTACAAAAGATAGCGTCGATGTTCACGCTTTCTCCAGCGGTTTCTTTTACGTATGTGTTATGAATAATTGAACCTTTAGGAGACACTTTTCGTATTGCTCACAAATTAGCAAATTTTTATGGGCGGATGTTGGCGAGCCTAACCTGCAGCTGTACCAAGCGCCACTAGCGCCTCCAATAGTAGCACCGTCCATCTTTGTGTCCGGGTTTGATGGAGAGCCGCAAGGCCCCGCGCAATGCGGGCTGTGAGGCAACTGGGGCGGTAATCCGCCTCCGAAAATCCCGGCGCCTGTAGGAGACGACGCAATGTTCCCTGCGGCGGCGGCGGCAGGAGCGGATTGCAGCCAATCATTGGGGATCGTAGTGAAAATAAAATCCCCCCCCCCCAAAAAAAATCCCTAAAAACGTTTCTCCTCAAAGTTCCACTGAAGGCAAAAAAAACAACACACACACACACACACACACACACACACAGACACACAAAAATTTAGTGATAAAGTCGGGGCAGCACTGCTCTGAGGTCCTCCAATTGCGGCTGAAGTCGCTTTCGCCGTCGGCCGCTCATCGCTCCGCGATCACTGTAGTCGCTGTGACCGGGAGGTCCTAGGTTCTAATCCCGATGGCGACAGGATTTTCGACACTAGCTTGTCAGGTAGGTGAAATTCAGTCGCTGTCTGGAGGAGAATTCTAGCGGCCGGCTGCTCTGATCGGTAGTTTTCTGTGGTTTCTCCGATCGACATCACGCGAATGCCGGAGCAGTACACTAACAAACCGGCCACGGACTGCGCGCGATCTTTCCTTCCTCTTCCTTGTTCTATCATCACCCCTTACACACTTACACTAACATACACTACACTACCACACATGCCGGGAGACCGGTAGGGAGCTTACAGCTTGTCCCGGCTGGGGCAGTACCCCATTGGTGGGAGATACCTGGTTGTGGGGAAAACCCCGCTAGTCGATGGTAGGTCGGCGCCAGATCTCGCCAGCCAGCGGGGAAAAGATAATCGCCACTACACATACCGGACTAATGGCCCGGAAAAAACATACACTACACATACGGGACTAATGACCTAAGTAGTTGACGCGCCCGGAAACACCAGTCAATCTATCTATCGCCCCGCGATCGCCCCGCTTCGCCCGCGAAGACGTAGGGGGTGGGGTGGGTGTATCGCCCTTGGCCGCGTTTCCCAAACCCCCCTCCTCGCCGCCCACCTCGGCGGCGGCGCCGGCACGAGTTTCCCCCGGCGCGGAGCGGCGTACGCGTGTATCGCACACGCAAAAACGCGCGCGCGCGGGCGCTGCGCAACATCCGGCGGGCCAACGCCCCCTCCCCCCCCAGGCCAAATTCTTACTCGGACCGGCGCTCCAAGCTGCTTAGGTAGCTCGTTGCGCCAAATCACCTCACTACAGCGCCTTTGGCCGGAGGTCGGAATCCACACGCCCACCCATCCACATCCAGGAGCGGGGCCAGCCCATCGTTTTGGATTTCAAATTCTCCTTAAATAATAAACGTATTTGTTATTATATTGTATATTATATACTGTAGATATGATACTATACGATACGATACAATACTATACTATACAATATCATTGTTTAAATAATATTACATAATTCGAACATAAATATTGAAATCAATTTTTTCAAATAAAGGAAGGTAAAAATACTCTAGGCCTTTCGGGGGGCCACGGCCCCCCCTGACACCCCCGCTTGATCCGCCTGTGCCCACATCCAAACAGTGGTCGCTCAACGTCCAAAAATATGCTAGAGTCATTTTATATTGTCTGTGATTAACAGTTTCACATTCCCTAATATGAATATACTTGAAAGTTCTAACAAAAATCTGAGTCATTTCATGAAATGACCGAAATGGTCTGGTTACAAAAAGTTACAAACTTTTAATCCACAAAACTTTTAACATATAAATTTGTTCCCGATTTAACTTAATTTCATTGCGTAATTCTCATAATTGCCTAATTGCTTTATTACTGCCCTCTATTCTCGGAACGCATCGAAAAACTACGTAATTGTTGGCATTTCATTCATACACGTATAACTTGCGCGCAGGAAATCTTGAATGAACCTAGTCACGCCAGTTATTCGATTTCGTGACGCCCTTGACAATTTCTTTGCCCTGTATTCTCTCATAGAAAACACGAACAACAAAGCTATAAGTTAAGACAAGGCTAGTAAATTATTCTTCGTAGCTTCTAAACAGACGTTTGGTATACACAATCCTGGCAGCTCAAACATGTAGTTTAGCTTGGCAACCATTCTCTTACAGCAAAGATTTTCTCACTCTTAAGCTTCAATGCTACACGAGTTCGGCGTGTGTCTAGAACAGTGGCGGATCCACGGGGGGGGGGGTCCATGGGGGTCTTGCCCCCTCCCCAAAAGGCCTAGAGTTTTCGTTTGTAACCTTCTTTATTTGGCAAAATTAATTTAAATATATTTTGTTAAATATGTAATTATTTAATAATTAATATTGTATAATATCGTATATACTCCGCAAAAATAATATACAATATAACAAATATGTTTATTATTTAACAAAAATGTACGATGGTCCCTCTCCAGAACGATCGGCTGGTCTAGAAACACTCAGGGGTGCAAACAACACAAAGGCGCTTTTTCAAAGAAATCCACTGTTTTGAGCAAATAGGGAAACCCAAATAAATCCAACAAAAGGAATGTGAAACACGCTAAACAGTAGGTGAATTTTCAATCTGGCGAGCAGTCATTTCATTATACGTTGAGATACAAATGTCTCCCTGGAATAAGAAAATGTTTCCCGTGCTAATAAATGCGTCTAGAAGTCTTGTAAGGAATACACTGGTTTAAGCTGGCATACGTTATCTTTGAAAAAATTAACATTTTTTCACGAAGATTAGTAAATAGTGTGGCAATGTTTATAGTTCCATTTATTAATTAATGTTTTTAACATAAAAAATATAAGCTTTGTAAGTTAAAGTGCTTAAAATGACTTTTAAAGAAGTGTTTCGAAAACTCGAAAGGTTTCTGTGAAAAAGAGCTTCAAATATCGAATTTACAGCAGCGCTTAAACGCCATTTTCTGGAAAAACGCCTCCAATTTTTTCAAAGAAAATTGCCATTTAGGACGAGGTTTTACTGCTCTTTAATATTCTTAAAATAATATTTCCTTTCTTCTATTACGAAACCGTCAAATTAACAAAATGTCAAAAAGATGTACTTCGGCAGGCGATGGTATATGTTAGTTCGAATAGCTGGCCCAGAGCAAAGGAAATAGAAAACTAATACGGGAAAGTCTGTGCCATTTTGTCGCACCACTAGTTTTAGTGCAGAACCCGAGGAGCGCCGACATAATCTACAGATTGCGTCATGCCCCTTCTTAAAGCGAGAAAAGGTTGCAACTTACTAATTCTCCGTTCATGCGAATGTGGTGAGCCAAACATCGAGTTGGGTGTCTTACGCACATATAGCTCGTTGACGCAATGGCTATTTGGGACAATCGAGACCACTCATGAATATCGCGTGATTGGGGCTTATGACTGGACATAATGAGGCCTAAATCGTGAGGGAAATCAACTTGAAATGAGTAATTGCCCCATTGTTTGATTAGCCAGTTGTAGTGGCATGTACAGGGCCGTTTTAACAGCACTGGGGGCCCTTGGGCCTAGGGTAATTTGGTGCTCCCTATTCTTTCACCGACCGATGCTGAAATTCTTTTATTCTTACTTTCACCCCCAATTTCGGTATTGAAATGTAAAGAAAGTCCTATCAATTCACATTGAATTTAGTATTTTTTTTAAATATGTGAAAGCATTTCTTAGTGTTTCAATTTAACATTATTCAAAAATAAAAATAAAAATGTATGTAAAAGTAAGTAAGAATAACAGATTTATACATTGAAAAAAAG
Organism: Acheta domesticus; assembly: GCA_031308135.1. Lineage (NCBI taxonomy): Eukaryota > Metazoa > Arthropoda > Insecta > Orthoptera > Gryllidae > Acheta > Acheta domesticus. The sequence goes on from JAHLJT010002630.1 coordinate 116,281,434, forward strand.
TCTACAAATTAGTTTTAATTTGTATTGAATTATACTATATAAATTGAAATGCATCAAGCAGCATTCCATATTATAAATATTATCCAGTGATGCACGACACATCACTCCGTTAGACCAATATTTTGCGTTTAGTTTAATCGTAAATCACATTTTTATACGTTTCTTACTTATTTTTGAAACATTTAGTATTATTGTTTTAAAGAAATATCGGGGACTCCTGAATATCGGGGGTCCTTAGCCCGGTTAACACAAAACTAGCCACGTACTCGTAAAATAATGGTGACATCAGATTCGTGTAGGATGTTTTGTTCGAAATGTATAATTTAATCCATTTATTTCGTAGGGCCATTAACACTCAAATTTCTTGGTAAAACTAATTCCTCCTTATGTTACTTTTTCACCGTCCTCTATTAGCCTGTATGAAACACTTCAAATCCAGCAATTCGAACTAATTAATTTTAAATATTGGATAACATGAAACGTGTATTTGCCCTTCCATATTCGAAAATAATGAAATCACACCAAATTATGTCAAGTGTGATGCAATTGCATATATGTGTAGTGTTGCCTTCTCCCTGAAGGGCTGGAAGGATTTTTCCATGTCAATGATTATCCAGATCATTCGTTAAGTAACTTGATCTTTGTTTGCTTCGTATAAAAGGTTCCGGAAACATAACATATTAGCAAAATTAATGTGAATGAAAATAATGTAATCAAAGTTATGCTAATCGGAGGTTACATGTGCCGTCACAAAAATACGTGATTTTTAATATGCTGATCTTTTGGATGAATTGTGCTTAGTGTTAAGGGGTCGTCCATAAATTACGTAACGCTAAAGAAGGGGAGGGGGTTTGAGTCAGCGTTACGCTGCGTTACATAGGGATATGGGGTATTAGTTTAATGTTAAGTAACATTGATATTTTTTTTACATTTTTCAACATTTGGTGAAATAATTCATTTTTTTGAGACTTTTAGTAAAACATTAAAATATTAAATAATTAATTTTAAAACAAAAATAGATTAAAATTATAAGGTGTAAATTGTCACAAATGGAGATATTATTTATTAATTTTTTATTGAATGTGTAAAATTGCGAAGAAAATATTCAAAACCGGTATGTAGTTTATTTAAAATCCATTAAATTGGCGCAGTAGACTCTCGCCCATGACGGCGTGTGCATGGCTTGTGATTAGCAATTTCTGGCCTAGGCGTTCTTCATTCTCTCACAACTTGCCTCCACTTCTTCATTCAAAAGGGGGGGGTGTCGCAAGCGTTGCGTAATTATTTAGGGGGGTTCAAGTGGACGTTATGGATGCGTTGCAGGGGCGAGAGGGGGTATTCAAATACTCCAAATTTGCGTTACGTGATGTTCGGACTGCACCTAATAGCACAAAAACATAAAAATAAACTCTAAACGAGATAGCACTCTCACGCAAATTTTTCACCGCGATCAAGCAATAAAGGATATACAGTGTCCATGAAAAATGGGGAGCTTTCTGTGATGTCACCGGCAAACAAAGGCAGGTGACTGCGGTAGGTACGAGCAACCGGACCGCCGTGCCGGCCAGAAAACGGGTTGCAGCGGTGGGAGACGTTGACGAAATGCCCTCCCTCTGTCAAATTAGGCCCCAGCGTCCGCTAGACGATTGATCGGCAGTCAAAAATTGTCGAGGAATCGTGTAAAAGGCTTTATCTGTCAGATAACACTCTAAAAATGGCCGACCACATGTCCGACTGGTCGGGTTGTCATTATTATTCCTGACTCGTTTGTGGAGAGCGAGACATGCTGACTCATTAACATCACTGTCGTTTTTTTTTCTGTCCGCCTCTCTTTCTCGTTTTCTCTCTTTCTGCCATACTAAAGGAGCATGTAAATGTGATCTGATGTAAAAGCTTAACATCTGGCATGAGTTTGCAACTTCTCTGGTGAAGTGTCTTTCATTGAGGGAATTTTCATTCATGACTTGATCTCTTGGCAGAACAAGCCACACTCTGTGAGCGTAATGTTTCAAACCGGGATTGGAATTCACAAGAGGTCTAACGAAAGTTGGGTACATTAAGCTTTAAGCATTAAGGTTTAAATCATTAAACGTATGGGCCACTAAACGTGAATATATACTTATAGCGTCGTTTTATGTATTAGAGATTTAGATTAGGTCAAATTACAAAGAGTTTTGCAATTTGATCATTTTATTTCCCAGCAAATCATAAATCGTAACCAATATCAACTCTAGTCGAGAAACAATTACGTATAATATAGATCCAACATGTGGTATAATAGGTGAAGCTAGGAGAAAAACATATTTGAAATTTGATGTTTAAAACAAACTGATTAAAGAAGTAAAAGTGTCAATATTTTCATTCGCATGCTTTCACTGTTAAAACTTACTTATGCGTAACATTTTGCTTACAAAACTATCACAGGGAGAGAAAGAATGAAGGACAGAGAGAGAGATGGGAGTGGAGGGAAGGTCAGAAAAGTAAATGCATTTTGCACTTAGACAAGCCGCTGCAAACGGAACTTACACTTCTGCGAAGTAGAACGTTGTTTACGTTTGCTTTCTACACAAAAGTCATCAATCCTCGTGGAAGTGTACATAAAATGTACATAAAGTGTACATAAAATGTATGGCGTTTCTTCCTCTCCGAGGAATGTTTTATGAAATTCAGCGGGAAGATAAAATGAAGAAATATTACTTTACTCTTCTTCAGTGAGTATCTCCCCCCACCCCCCAACACTTGTCTTTTAAATCAAGGAGAGGTGCCGAACTTTCTTAGAGTGTGCATATCTGATTCTAAGTACCTAGGAGATTGAAAGTATCCGGACACGTGGCTGAAAATGACTGAGCGTTCGAGGCGCCCTCCATGGTATGCTGGAATTCAATAGAGTTTGGCTTTGATGACAGCTTCCACTCTCGCAGGCACACTTTCAATCAGGTGTTGGAAGGTTTTTTTGGGGAATGGCAGCCCGTTCTTCACGGAGTGCTGCACTGAGGAGAGGTATCGATGGAGGTCGGTGAGGCCTGAAGTTGGCGTACCAAAACATCCCAAAGGTGTTCGATAGTATTCAAGTCAGCACACTGTGCAGGCCAGTCCATTACGGGATGTTATTGTCGTGTAACCACTCCGCCATAGGCCGTGCAGTATAAACAGATGCTCGATCTTGTTGAAAGATGCAATCGCTATCCCTCAATTGCTCTTCAACAGTGGGAAGCAAGAAGGTGTTTAAAACCATCAACGTAGGCCTGTGCTGTGATATATGCCAGGCAAAACAAGGGATGCAAGCCCCTCCATGAAAAACACGACCACACCATAACACCGCCGCCTTCGTGTCCAGATACTTTTCATCAGTGTATATTTAGATGCACTATTTAGGATATCCGTAGAAAAATGCATTATAAAATTATCATGTAATATTAAATGGCGCCATTTGTATTTAACTATTATTTAGAATGAAATCCAGAAAGAATCGTAGAATCCTCAGTGTTGTTATATTAACTGAATGTGAATTATTTTGTATACTACCTAAAACGTTTCTCACGAAGCAAGTTAGCTTGTTGGGGAACTGCAACTCTTCAACTCTACACAGCAATGCAAGATCATTCTTTCCACTTCATCGAACCTCCATTGAAGTTGCAGCCTCTAGGCGTAAGATCATGAATCATCATTTATTATGACGAGACACCGAGCGAAGATCCCCAAACAGCGAAGCATTGTCGTGAGCCAGCTAAGTACAGTCGACTCTGGTTATAGTAAACTCGGATATAATAATCCCTCGGTTATAGTGAACTAATGTCGCTGGTCCGATTTCACTTACATTACAAATAATCGTAAGAAAATTCGGTTATAGTGAACCTGTAATATAAAATTCTCTGTACTTTTTATATTATTCCACATCACTGGCGGATCCAGGGGGACATGGGGGTCATGCCTCCCCCCAAAGGCCTAGAATTTTCGTTTACCCTCCTTTATTGGGCAAAATTGATTTAATATTTATGTTTGAATTAAGTAATTATTTAAAAAATAATATTGTTTAGTATTATATCGACAGTACATAAATAATATACAATATAGTAACAATTATGGGTAGATTTTAAGAACAGGGTTCGGCTCCTATTGACGCGCACGATTCGGTTCCAAACGAGTCACTCGCGGCGCCGCCACAGTGTGCACAACGGCCACGTGGCCAACGCACTTTCGTGTGGAATCGTGACGCTTCGCTACCCGTGTCCAAGTTGAGGACGAGGCTCGGGCCTTCGGCCCTCGCGTTAACTTAAAACATCCTTGAGTCTGTCCAACGCATAATTACCAACCGCATTTTATGCATTTAAACATTATGCACTGCAAACGCATTTTATGCATTTAACCATTGTAATTCTCCATTACACATTCGCACCACACCGCACAATGCAAGCAGTGCTCCCTGAGTGATTCGTTCTCGTGGTCCGCGCGAGTGAACCATGCGCAAGTGAACCGTGCGCCGTTGTTTTAGTGAGCCGAACCCTGTCCTTAAAATCAGCCCAAATATGTTCATTATTTAACAAAAATCTAGGATGCCCCCCCCCAAAAAAAAAGATCGGCTGGATCGGCCTTTTTTCCATATAAACACGTGCATACGACAGAGTAAAATGAAAGAAATATAATTTAAATATTAAGATTGGTATAAGACGCGGGATTTAACTGAGCTTTATTCACCCTTGCGTAATCACGCTCGGATCATCATAACTCTGTCTCTCGTGAATAAAGCTCTACTTACACCCCTACTTCCGTAAACAACAATTTTATATTAAATAGCGTTATTGCATGTTATTAAAATCAACATTTTGTAATCATCTTACAAATCTACTTGCCTTTACAAACTACACATCACTGGTCCATGCGATTTGAAAGTGCAAACTTGAGTGGTCTGTTTGGAGCGCGAGGTTAGCGACCGTTGCATTACTTCATTAAGACGACAGTGGCGCCACGGGTCTGCTGACCATGAATCATCATTTGCCCCCAGCCAAGCGGATACTCGACCGCGGCGTGGGAAGCGAACTGCTGACAGAATTCCATGGGCGACCCTCGCCGCCGCTGACATCACGATCAAACGCGTGCATTATGTTTGCATGTCCAAGAAATGGATTCCTAACCGCAAGAGATTTTTTAAATTTAATTTATATCTGCCTGCTCGGCATTTCTGCCTTTCAGGGGTGTTCATAATACATAAATATTACACATTAACTTTTAGGGATGGACATCCGCATGCATTATCTCCTTTCTCAGGGGTTTGATAATTCATTTTAATAGACAGAGAATTCAAACTGCAGAGGTCAGTTTTGGAGTTATTTGTGATTAATTTTTAAAGGGTATTAGTGGGTGGGATTTTAAGGAGTTTAGGGGGAATAGGTAAATGGTTAAAGGTGGTCGAAGTGAGTCCTTAGGGAATCGTGATCTTATTGTTTGGTGAATTATACTTTTCACCAAGTTGGAATATTGTTGTACTGCGCGATTGCGGGAGTTATTTTTGACCTAAGAAATGCGTGGAAAATTATGCGTTGCTAGAATATACTTCAATTTAAACATAGCTGCATTTCAGGATCACGAGGTGCAAGGAGAGGGGGAACATTGTTATCCAGTAGGGAGCTTCGTTAGAACTTGAATTTTTGGTATTGGAACTCCCGACTGGAAGACAATGTGCCTCTCTCCTTCCAGCTCCTAGCCTTGAAGTGCAGCTGTGTTGAAATCGGAGTACAGAGAGAGCGTTTTATCATAGGTAATACCGCGAGTGCTTTGGAAATTGTCGATAAATCCCCGACTCCCGAAGCGAGAAGGGAATTTATCTGAGAATTTCGAAAACACGAGTGGATATAATAGGACTATTCCATCAGTGAAATTACGTCCAACAGAGTTCCAAATTGCGCCAAATATTGAAAGTAGCTGAAAGCTACGTTAAAATCAAAGAGGTTATGTTACAGTACATACGCGGTTTATTGGACATCGACCATAGCGAGCGATGTATACCGCCTCCTAAGATAGATGAGACACAAGCAATTTTTTGCCGCCTCGAACGTTAAGCACTATCGATCTTCTGCTCATGTGCAGTTCAAGAGTCACATCACTAGTGAATTTGCGCATGCGCAGAAGATCGATTGTGCTTAACGTTCGAGAGGACAAAAACTCCCTACAGTTTATGATTGGCCAGTAGGGAGAAGCGGTAAGAAGAATCTCTCCCTCTCTCCCTCTATGCCACTGTCGGGCCCCTCGCTTTCTCTCTCTCCCTGTCCCTTACTTTCCGATCTTTCTCTCTCCCGTCGCTGACTGGAGGAGAATTCTAGCGGCCGGCTGCTCTGATCGGTAGTTTTCCGTGGTTTCTGCGATCAACACCAGGCGAATCCCGGAACAGTACGCTAACAATGGGTACGGACCGAGCGCGATGTTTCCTTCCTCTTCCTTGTCCTAACCTCTCCCTCTTACCCACACACGCACACTATCATGTACTACACTACCACACATGGCGGGAGACCGGTCGGGATCTGAGAGCTTGCTCCGTCTGGGGCGGTGCCCCGCTGGTGGGAGATACCTGGTTGGGGGAAATCCCCGCTAGTCGACGGTAGGTCGGCGCCAGATCTCGCCATCCAGCGGGGAAAAGATCATCGCCACCTCCCGAGAAAGAAACACTCACTACCCTTACCGGACTAATGATCAAAGTAGTTGACGCGCCCGGAAACGCGAATCAATCAATCAAATTTCTCTCTCCCTTTCTGTCAGTCTCCCTCTCTCTCCTCCTCCCTCTCGCGGGACGGGTCCTGTGAAGTGGCCAGAGGGCGGCGCGTCGCAGAGATTCCCGTCGTAATGGCTGGAAATGGTCCGCTGATAACGCGGCTGCTGGAGGTGGCGACGGCTGTTTGTTTATCCAGATCATCCGCTGATCCTCTTAGGGCTGTCCCCGGTGGGAAGTGAGGAGCGGCGAAGGGGATTGGAAGGGATTGGTTAGTTGTGATGGACGAAGATAACGTCAGCCGGGCGGGGTAGGAAAATGAGAAATGAAGAGGAGTGTTGTGTGACTGGGATGTAGGATGAGTAGTTGGAATTCTGTTGTAATTGGCGGGAATGAATGAAAGCGGGATAAAGTAGGAAAAAGAGAGGCCCGTAAAAGGTGGGAGAAAGAGAGAGACAGACGGACGGAGACGGACGGAGACGGACGGAGACGGACGGAGACGGACGGAGACGGACGGAGACGGACGGAGACGGACGGAGACGGACGGAGACGGACGGAGACGGACGAACGAACGAACGAACGAACGAACGGAGACGATTATGACGGACGGATTATGTCTTGATCTTAAGTTTCCGGAAAATTTTGTCTCCGCTATTCGCCACATTGAGGAGTTTTGGCCACCTCTAACGTTAAGCACTATCGATCTTCAGCACATGCGCTGATGCTCTAAAGTGATTATGAAACTTGAACTGCGCATGAGCAGAAGATCGATAGTGCTTTGAGTTCGAGGTGGCGAAAACTCCCTATTGTATCTGTAGTCTCCGCAAAACTGCGTTGCGTGGGGTCTGTGGGAGCGTGGAGTCGAGCGTTGCGCTGCGAGGCGCGGGGGCGTGACCCAGGCTGGT
>JAHLJT010002630.1:116290038-116324851 GCA_031308135.1 Acheta domesticus
ACTGGTTTAAGCTGGCATACGTTATCTTTGAAAAAATTAACATTTTTTCACGAAGATTAGTAAATATGTGGCAATGTTTATAGTTCCATTTATTAATTAATGTTTTAACATAAAAATATAAGCTTTGTAAGTTAAAGTGCCTTAAAATGACTTTTAAAGAAGTGTTTCGAAAACTCGAAAGGTTTCCTTTCTGTGAAAAAGAGCTTCAAAATTTCGAATTTACAGGCCGCGCTTAAACGCCATTTTCTGGAAAAACGCCTCCAATTTTTTCAAAGAAAATTTCCATTTAGAACGAGGTTTTACTGCTCTTTAATATTCTTAAAATAATATTTCCTTTCTTCATTACGAAACCGTCAAATTAACAAAATGTCAAAAAGATGTACTTCGGCAGCGATAGTATTGGTTGAGTTCGAATAGCTGGCCAGAGCAAAGGAAATAGAAAACTAATACGGGAAAGTCTGTGCCATTTTGTCGCACCACTAGTTTTAGTGCAGAACCGAGGAGCGCCGACATAATCTACAGATTGCGTCATGCCCCTTCTTAAAGCGAGAAAAGGTTGCAACTTACTAATTCTCCGTTCATGCGAATGTGGCGAGCCAAACATCGTGTTGGGTGTCTTACGCACATATAGCTCGTTGACGCAATGGCTATTTTGGGCAATCGAGACCACTCATGAATATCGCGTGATTGGGGCTTATGACGGGATAAATGAGGCCTAAATCGTGAGGGAAATCAACTTGAAATGAGTAATTGCCCATTGTTTGATTAGCCAGTTGTAGTGGCATGTACAGGGCCGTTTTAACAGCACTGGGGCCCTTGGGCCTAGGGTAATTTGTGGGCCCCTATTCTTTCTTTCCGACCGATGCTGAAATCTTTTATTTTTACTTTCACCCCCAGTTTCGGTATTGAAATGTAAAGAAAGTCCTATCAATTCACATTGATTTTAGTATTTTTTTTTTAAATATTGTGAAAGCATTTCTTAGTGTTTCAATTTAACATTATTCAAAAATAAAAATAAAATGTATGTAAAAGTAAGTAAGAATAACAGATTTATACAAACATTGAAAAAAAGTCTACAAATTAGTTTTAATTTGTATTGAATTATACTATATAAAACTGAAATGCATCAAGCAGCATTCCATATTATAAATATTAATCCAGTGATGCACGACACATCACTCCGTTAGACAATATTTTGCGTTAGTTTAATCGTAAATCACATTTTTATACGTTTCTTTACTTTATTTTTGAAACATTTAGTATTATTGTTTTAAAGATATCGGGGACTCCTGAATATCGGGGGTCCTTAGCCCGTTAACACAAAACTAGCCACGTACTCGTAAAATAATGTGACATCAGATTCGTGTAGGATGTTTTGTTCAAATGTTTGATTTAATCCATTTATTTCGTAGGGCCATTACACTCAAATTTCTTGGTAAAAAGAATTCCTCCTTATGTTACTTTTTCACCGTCCTCTATAGCCTGTATGAAACACTTCAAATCAGCATCTCGAAACTAATTAATTTTAAATATTGGATACATGAAACGTGTATTTGCCCTCCATATTCGAAATAATGAAATCACACCAAATTATGTCAAGTGTGATGCAATTGCATATATGTGTAGTGTTGCCTTCTCCCGAAGGGCTGAAAGGATTTTTCATGTCAATGATTATCCAGATCATTCGGTAAGTAACTTGATCTTTGTGTGCTTCGTATAAAAGGTTCCGGAAACATAACATATTAGCAAAATTAATGTGAATGAAAATAATGTAATCAAAGTTAGCTAATCGGAGTTACATGTGCCGTCACAAAATACGTGATTTTTAATATGCTGGATCTTTGGATGAATTGTGCAAAGTGTTAAGGGGTCGTCCATAAATTACGTAACGCTAAAGAAGGGGAGGGGGTTTGAGTCCGCGTTACGCTGCGTTACATAGGGATAGGGGTATTGGTTTATGTTACGTAACATTGATATTTTTTACATTTTTCAACATTTGGTGAAATAATTCATTTTTTTAGACTTTTAGTAAAACATTAAAATATTAATTTAATTTTAAACAAAAATAGATTAAAATTATAAGGTGTAAATTGTTACAAATGGAGATATTATTTATTAATTTTTTATTGAATGTGTAAAATTGCGAAGAAAATATTCAAAACCGGTATGTAGTTTATTTTAAAATCCATTTAAATTGGCGCAGTAGACTCTCGCCCATGACGGCGTGTGCATGGCTTGTGATTAGCAATTTTCTGGCCTAGGCGTTCTTCTTCTCTCACAACTTGCCTCCACTTCTTCATTCAAAAGGGGGGGGTGTCGCAAGCGTTGCGTATTATTTAGGGGGGTTCAAGTGACGTTTGGATGCGTTGCAGGGGCGAGAGGGGTATTCAAAATACTCCAAATTTGCGTTACGTGATGTTCGGACTGCACCTAATAGCACAAAACATAAAATAAACTCTAAACGAGATAGCACTCTCACGCAAATTTTTCACCGCGATCAAGCAATAAAGGATATACAGTGTCCATGAAAAATGGGGAGCTTTCTGTGATGTCACCGGCAAACAAAGGCAGGTGACTGCGGTAGGTACGAGCAACCGGACCGCCGTGCCGGCCAGAAAACGGGTTGCAGCGGTGGGAGACGTTGACGAAATGCCCTCCCTCTGTCAAATTAGGCCCCAGCGTCCGCTAGACGATTGATCGGCAGTCAAAAATTGTCGAGGAATCGTGTAAAAGGCTTTATCTGTCAGATAACACTCTAAAAATGGCCGACCACATGTCCGACTGGTCGGGTTGTCATTATTATTCCTGACTCGTTTGTGGAGCGAGACATGCTGACTCATTAACATCACTGTCGTTTTTTTTTTGTCCGCCTCTCTTTCTCGTTTTCTCTCTTTCTGCCATACTAAAGAGCATGTAAATGTGATCTGATGTAAAAGCTTAACATCTGGCATGAGTTTTGCAACTTCTCTGGTGAAGTGTCTTTCATTGAGGGAATTTTCATTCATGACTTGATCTCTTGGCAGAACAAGCCACCTCTGTGAGCGTAATGTTTCAAACCGGGATTGGAATTCACAAGAAGTCTAACGAAAGTTGGGTACTTAAGCTTTAAGCATTAAGGTTTAATCATTAAACGTATGGGACACTAAACGCTGAATATATACTTATAGCGTCGTTTTATGTATTAGAGATTTAGATTAGGTCAAATTACAAAGAGTTTTGCAATTTGATCATTTTATTTCCAGCAAATCATAAATCGCAACCATATCAACTCTAGCTGAGAAACAATTACATATAATATGATCCAACATGTGGTATAATAGGTGAAGCTAGGAGAAAACATATTTGAAATTTGATGTTTAAACAAACTGATTGAAAGTGTCAATATTTTCATTCGCATCTTTTCACTGTTAAAACTTACTTTAATGCGTAACATTTTGCTAACAAAAATATCACAGGGAGAGAAAGAAAAAGGAGAGAGAGAGAGATGGGGTGGAGGGAAGTCAGAAAGAAATGCATTTTGCAGTTAGACAAGCCGCTGCAAACGGATCTTACACTTCTGCGAAGTAGAACGTTGTTTACGTTTGTTTTCTACACAAAAGTCATCAATCCTCGTGGAAGTGTACATAAAATTACATAAAGTGTACATAAAATGTATGGCGTTTCTTCCTCTCCGAGGAAATGTTTTTATGAAATTCAGCGGGAAGATAAAAAGGAAATAAATATTACTTTACTCTTCTTCAATGAGTACTCTCACCCCCACCCCCCCGACACTTGTCTTTTAAATCAAGAGAGGTGCCGAACTTTCTTAGAGTGTGCATATCTGATTCTAAGTACACTAGGAGATTGAAAGTATCCGGACACGTGGCTGAAAATGGCTGAGCGTTCGAGGCGCCCTCCATGGTAATGCTGGAATTCAATAGAGTTTTGGCTTTGATGACAGCTTCCACTCTCGCAGGCACACTTTCAATCAGGTGTTGGAAGGTTTTTTGGGGAATGGCAGCCCATTCTTCACGGAGTGCTGCACTGAGGAGAGGTATCGATGGAGGTCGGTGAGGCCTGAAGTTGGCGTACCAAAAAACATCCCAAAGGTGTTCGATAGTATTCAAGTCAGCACACTGTGCAGGCCAGTCCTTACAGGGATGTTATTGTCCTGTAACCACTCCGCCATAGGCCGTGCAGTATAAACAGATGCTCGATCGTGTTGAAGATGCAATCGCTATCCCTCAATTGCTCTTCAACAGTGGGAAGCAAGAAGGTGTTTGAAACATCAACGTAGGCCTGTGCCGTGATAGTGCCAGGCAAAACAAGGGATGCAAGCCCCTCCATGAAAACGACCACACCATAACACCGCCGCCTTCGTGTCCAGTACTTTTCATCAGTGTATATTATAGATGCACTATTTAGGATATCCGTAGAAAATGCATTATAAATTATCATGTATTATTAATGGCGCCATTTGTATTTAACTATTATTTGGATGAAATCCAGAAAGAATCGTAGAATCCTCAGTGTTGTTATATTTAACTGAATGTGAATTATTTTGTATACTACCTAAACGTTTCTCCCGAAGCAAGTTAGCTTTGTTGGGGAACTGCAACTCTTCAACTCTACACAGCAATGCAAGATCATTCTTTCCACTTCTCGAACCTCCATTGAAGTTGCAGCCTCTAGGCGTAAGATCATGAATCATCATTTATTATGACGAGACAACGAGCGAAGATCCCCAAACAGCGAAGCATTGTCGTGAGCCAGCTAAGTATAGTCGACTCTGGATAGTAACTCGAATAATAATCCCTCGGTTATAGTGAACTAATGTCGCTGGTCCTATTTCACTTACATTACAAATAAGCGTAAGAAAATTCGGTATAGTGAACCTGTAATATAAAATTCTCTGTACTTTTTATATTATTCCACATCACTGGCGGATCCAGGGGACGGGGTCATTCTCCCCCCAAAAAGTCCTAGAATTTTCGTTTACCCTCCTTTATTGGGCAAAATTGATTTAAATATTTATGTTTGAATTAAGTAATTATTTAAAAATAATATTGTTTAGTATTATATCACAGTACATACATAATATACATATAGTAACAATTATGGTAAATTTTAAGAACAGGGTTTCGCTCCTATTGACGCGCACGATTCGTTCCAACGAGTCACTCGCGCGCCGCCACAGTGTGCACACGGCCACGTGGCCACGCACTTTCGTGTGGAATCGTGACGCTTCGCTACCGTGTCCAAGTTGAGGACGAGGCTCGGGCCTTCGGCCCTCGCGTTTACTTAAAACTCCTTTAGTCTGTCCAACGCATAATTACCAACGCATTTTATGCATTTAACAATTAGGCATGCAAACGCATTTTATGCATTTAACCATTGTAATTCTCATTACACATTCGCACCACACCGCACAATGCAAGCAGTGCTCCCATGAGTGATTCGTTCTCGTGGTCCGCGCGAGTGAACATGGCGCAAGTGAACCGTGCGCCGTTGTTTTAGTGAGCCGATACCCTGTCCTTAAAATATCAGCCCAAAATGTTCATTATTTAACAAAAAATCTAGGATTGCCCCCCCCCAAAAAAAAAGATCGGCTGGATCGGCCTTTTTTTCATATAAAACACGTGCATACGACAGAGGTAAAATGAAAGAAATATAATTTAAATATTAAGATTGGTATAAGACGCGGGATTTAACTGAGCTTTATTCACCCTTGCGTAATCACGCTCGGATCATCATAACTCTGTCCTCTCGTGAATAAAGCTCTACTTACACCCCTACTTCCGTAAACAACAATTTTATATTATAGCGTTATTGCATGTTATTAAAATCAACATTTTTTGTAATCATCTTACAAATTAACTTGCCTTTACAAACTACACATCACTGGTCCATGCGATTTGAAAGTGCAAACTTGAGTTGTCTGTTGGAGGCGCGAGGTTAGCGACCGTTGCATTACTTCATTAAGACGACAGTGGCGCCACGGGTCTGCTGACCATGAATCATCATTTCGCCCCAGCCAAGCGGATACTCGACCGCGGCGTGGGAAGCGAACTGCCTGACAGAATTCCATGGGCGACCCTCGCCGCCGCTGACATCACGATCAACGCGTGCATTATGTTTGCATGTCCAAGAAATGGATTCCTAACCGCAAGAGATTTTTTAAATTTAATTTATATCTGCCTGCTCGGCATTTTCTGCCTTTCAGGGGTGTTCATAATACATAATATTACACATTAACTTTTAGGGATGGACATCCGCATGCATTATCTCCTTTCTCAGGGGTTTGATAATTCATTTTAATAGACAGAGAATTCAAACTGCAGAGGTCAGTTTTGGAGTTATTTGTGATTAATTTTAAAGGGTATTAGTGGGTGGGATTTTAAGGAGTTTAGGGGGAATAGGTAAATGGTTAAAGGTGGTCGAAGTTGAGTCCTTAGGGAATCGTGATCTTATTGTTTGGTGAATTATACTTTTCACCAAGTTGGAATAATTGTTGTACTGCGCGATTGCGGGAGTTATTTTTGACCTAAGAAATGCGTGGAAAATTATGCGTTGCTAGAATATACTTCAATTTAAACATAGCTGCATTCAGGATCACGAGTGTGCAAGGAGAGGGGGAAACATTGTTATCCAGTAGGGAGCTTCGTTAGAACTTGAATTTTTGGTATTGGAACTCCCGACTGGAAGACAATGTGCCTCTCTCCTTCCAGCTCCTAGCCTTGAAGTGCAGCTGTGTTGAAATCGGAGTACAGAGAGAGCGTTTTATCATAGGTAATACCGCGAGTGCTTTGGAAATTGTCGATAAATCCCCGACTCCCGAAGCGAGAAGGGAATTTATCTGAGAATTTCGAAACACGAGTGGATATAATAGGACTATTCCATCAGTGAAATTACGTCCAACAGAGTTCCAAATTGCGCCAAATATTGAAAGTAGCTGAAAGCTACGTTAAAAATCAAGAGGTTATGTTACAGTACATACGCGGTTTATTGGACATCGACATAGCGAGCGATGTATACCGCCTCCTAAGATAGATGAGACACAAGCAATTTTTTGCCGCCTCGAACGTTAAGCACTATCGATCTTCTGCTCATGTGCAGTTCAAGAGTCACATCACTAGTGAATTTGCGCATGCGCAGAAGATCGATTGTGCTTAACGTTCGAGAGGACAAAAACTCCCTACAGTTTATGATTGGCCAGTAGGGAGAAGCGGTAAGAAGAATCTCTTCCCTCTCTCCCTCTATGCCACTGTCGGGCCCCTCGCTTTCTCTCTCTCCCTGTCCCTTACTTTCCGATCTTTCTCTCTCCCGTCGCTGACTGGAGGAGAATTCTAGCGGCCGGCTGCTCTGATCGGTAGTTTTCCGTGGTTTCTGCGATCAACACCAGGCGAATCCCGGAACAGTACGCTAACAATGGGTACGGACCGAGCGCGATGTTTCCTTCCTCTTCCTTGTCCTAACCTCTCCCTCTTACCCACACACGCACACTATCATGTACTACACTACCCACACATGGCGGGAGACCGGTCGGGATCTGAGAGCTTGCTCCGTCTGGGGCGGTGCCCCGCTGGTGGGAGATACCTGGTTGGGGGAAATCCCCGCTAGTCGACGGTAGGTCGGCGCCAGATCTCGCCATCCAGCGGGGAAAAGATCATCGCCACCTCCCGAGAAAGAAACACTCACTACCCTTACCGGACTAATGATCAAAGTAGTTGACGCGCCCGGAAACGCGAATCAATCAATCAAATTTCTCTCTCCCTTTCTGTCAGTCTCCCTCTCTCTCCTCCTCCCTCTCGCGGGACGGGTCCTGTGAAGTGGCCAGAGGGCGGCGCGTCGCAGAGATTCCCGTCGTAATGGCTGGAAATGGTCCGCTGATAACGCGGCTGCTGGAGGTGGCGACGGCTGTTTGTTTATCCAGATCATCCGCTGATCCTCTTAGGGCTGTCCCCGGTGGGAAGTGAGGAGCGGCGAAGGGGATTGGAAGGGATTGGTTAGTTGTGATGGACGAAGATAACGTCAGCCGGGCGGGGTAGGAAAATGAGAAATGAAGAGGAGTGTTGTGTGACTGGGATGTAGGATGAGTAGTTGGAATTCTGTTGTAATTGGCGGGAATGAATGAAAGCGGGATAAAGTAGGAAAAAGAGAGGCCCGTAAAAGGTGGGAGAAAGAGAGAGACAGACGGACGGAGACGGACGGAGACGGACGGAGACGGACGGAGACGGACGGAGACGGACGGAGACGGACGGAGACGGACGGAGACGGACGGAGACGGACGGAGACGGACGAACGAACGAACGAACGAACGAACGGAGACGATTATGACGGACGGATTATGTCTTGATCTTAAGTTTCCGGAAAATTTTGTCTCCGCTATTCGCCACATTGAGGAGTTTTGGCCACCTCTAACGTTAAGCACTATCGATCTTCAGCACATGCGCTGATGCTCTAAAGTGATTATGAAACTTGAACTGCGCATGAGCAGAAGATCGATAGTGCTTTGAGTTCGAGGTGGCGAAAACTCCCTATTGTATCTGTAGTCTCCGCAAAACTGCGTTGCGTGGGGTCTGTGGGAGCGTGGAGTCGAGCGTTGCGCTGCGAGGCGCGGGGGCGTGACCCAGGCTGGCCGGAAGTGCCCGCGCGCGTGACGCAACGCGCCACCGGAAGTCTCGGGGGCGGGGCGGGGTCAAGGCGGAGCGGCCGTATGAGGCGGTGAAAGTGCGTCCTGTCTCCTCCCAACCCCACCCCCCGCCCTCGACGGCGGCAGGACGCACTGTCGCGACCCACGACCTCGAAACTAGTGGCCCCGCCCAGCCCCGCCCTCCCCGTCTCACCCGCTCCGCCCTCCCCGTCTCACCCGCCCCGCCCTCCCGTTTCCGCTCGCCCCGCCCCTACCCACCCTGCCCTCCCCTCCCCTCCCCTCCCCGCCCTGCCCCGCCCCACCCGCCCCGTCCCGCCCCGCCCCGCTCCTCCCTCCTTTTTCCGCCCGCCCCGCCCCTCCCGGTCTCGTCCCACCCTGCCCCGTCCCACCTCTTCCGCCCCGCCCCGCCCCTCCCCGCCCCGCGCTTCCGGCGCACACCGCGAGCGTCTGGATCGGTCCCTGCCCGTACACGGCGCTTGGAGCACTCGATTAAAATAGTAGGCGCACTCCTTTCAGAGAATGGCATCGACGACAGAACTTGTTCAAGCCGGCCCCGTGGCCGAGATCGCTTAGACAGTAGTGCCGTAGCGATCTCGGACCGGAGGGTCGCGGGTTCCAGTCCTGATTCAGGCGTGGTTGTATGTCTTCGTCCTTTCAACCCCTATCATCACCATATCTTTTTATCCCCATAGATGCCTTAATGTTAAAATACGATAGCGGTTACTAATAACCTAAAAGTTGATGCGACCTTAAATAAAACGAAATCTTGTTCAAGATTAAAACTTCGGTGTTAATTATGAGGCCGATTTTGATAAGCTAAAACATCACCAGAAATGATCAATAAAATGTACCTTAAAAATAGCCTAAAAGCAATGAAAAAATACGTTGAAAAATGTTTTCAAAACTAAGTCTGATGAACAACCCAAACTGTTGCGTATGTTACTGGCTTAGTCGAGGCTTCGTCCTTTCGTTGAAGTAAATTTGGCTTATAAACTTTTGCCGCTAGATGTCGCATGACAGAGCATTGGTTGATACGGTCGCAATCATGCGACATGTAGCGGCATGAGAAAGGCGCTAAATTCCGTGTGATAGTCCATCGTGAAGACGGACGTTGAGAGGCAGCTATGGAAAAATAGCAGTATAGTTAAAAAATAATATAGTATAGTATCGTGCATACACCATATAATAAATATATTAACCGATATGTTTATTATTTTACAGAAATCTATGATGGTCCCCTCCAAAATGATCGATTGGGTGCGCCCGTGCGTCTCGTATGTGTAAGACACGCGTGTCCGTGGTGGGCAATGCCCTGCCAGTGAGCAGCGGCTTGTGATGGCAAATTTTAGCAAAACATCGATATATCGATTCTTCGATACATCACCAAAAGTTTTCGTTGTCGAAGAAAATATCGATGTTTGAAAGATGATGAGTCATTTCGAAGTAAAATGTCGTGGTTCTAATGTGATGCATAACACGTCAGTATTAGCTTAAGGTATTTTCTGCCTTAAATTTGACTGACATCTTGTTATAATCAATGTCCTATGTAGCCAAGGTTGAAATTGTAGTTTAATGACATTACCTTGTGCAAAATAATTAAAAAAGGTTACAACACAGGAGGAAGTTGCGAACAGCAAATAGTTTTCGTGCCGTCTGAGGATCGATAACAGTGACAGTTGTCAACGGCTGTTGAATGCGAGCAGTCCTCAAATAAAATAGATCCTAAAATTTTATTTATATCATGAGAATGGTTTTTTTTGAAAACATCGACGTTTCTGGACGAATATATTGATCTGAAGAAAACATTGAAAGCAGAACATCGATGTTGTAATATGCACTTTTCCGCTCGAGATTATCGATGTTGTAAGGAGAGTGTGAATTCCCTATGCTGAAAATGTTAAAATATCGCTAATTGACTGATATTTTCTGGCAAAATATTAGAGGTAGCTCTGTGATATTCTTACACAGTGTACACATATTAAATTAAAGAAATTTTGAAAAAAGCTATTTTTTAATGAATTAAAAAAATCATGAGAAGTATGAACTATTTTTCCCTTACATTTTCTGGTCTACATATTCGTTCTAATAAAATTCAAAGTATAACAGATTTTGTAAATATGGCTAATCCATCATGTGTAATTCACGTAGTTTAAAATATTCCCAAAAAATTTGAAAATTTTAGGACGAATGGTTTGTTAGAAAGTGTTCCTTTATAGAGAAAAATGAACTTACGGGAAAACAGACGTGAATATTTATGCACACGTGTTACTTTAAGAGACAAATAAACATAGTTCCCCTGGTCGTAGCAACCTGATTTATGTCTCATTTTGAAGATGAAAGCTGAGGGAAAACGAAAACACACAAAAAAATTATAAAAATAGATTTTTGGACCCCAAATCGATTTCCATTCCCCTTAAAAATATCGATGGTTTTTTCGGTATCCCTAACGCCGGCGCACAGTGTGTAATTTTGGTTATCTACGAGGCAGAAAGTCTATTAGCAAAAGTTAAAGAAGTGAACTGGTTTTAATCATTTTATAATTTACTAAATTATTCAAAATGCTAAAATATTTCAAATTGTATACAATACAACTCGCCAGAACAACGTTTTAAGTATTTTAAATAAGTTAAAATAGGATAAAATTGTACATTGATTTTACAGAACAAACAATAGAGAAGTCTGGTATATATATATATATATATATATATATATTGTGTGTGTGTGTGTGTATTTGTGACACAATCAACACACGCGGCGGTCGGCCGGCGTGGCTCGGCGCTGCACGGTGTGTCGGTTGCTGGCTGCAAACGGGCAGGGGGGGGGGGCTGCGGCCGAGATCCAGCTCATTACGTCAGCCGCGCTGCGAGACACGGCAAGGCCACCCGCTCCGTCCCCTCCCCTCCCCCCGCACCGCCCCGCCCCGCCCACGCCCTCCGCTCCCCTCATTAACTTCCTCTCATCTGGAATAAATTCAGCGGTGGGAGCGGATACCTTGGGGTACTCCGTAACTTTGGGATGTTTTAATACATTTTAAAACTGTTATTGCTCTGGTTGGTTATTTCCTTACTCACAGTCCTCCGTGCTCTTTACTTCTTCTTCGGTTATTTTCTTTTTCTTTCTCCTTCTCTTCAGTTTTAAAATGGTTACAAAGAAAATGAATTTTTCAGGATACGAAACAAACCGTCGTTTGTTCATTATATTTTCAAGACAGACTATACTTCGTGTTGCAGATCTTCAATAAATTCAGCGGTCGTTGCAGACACCTTCTGGTATTACATAACTTGAATAAATATTAACACTGTTATTGCTCTGGTTGATTTTTTCTAACAGTCCTCCTTGCTCTTTACTTTTTCCTCAGCTGTTTTCTTTCTCATTCTCTTTAGTTTTAAAATAGTTACAAAAAAAACAAAAGTTTGAAGTATGCAAAACAAATTGTTGTTTTGTTCATTACGAGTTTTGCAAGACCGACTACATTCCATGTAGTTGTCTCGGTAATGTTTTTCTATTCTTTCTGTGATTTGCAATCGATCTGTCAAGAACAGTTGGCGGTTGTTTAGCAAATCAACTCATGTACGTGCTGATCGTATTGCGCAGCGCTGTCGAGCATGCAAGTCCGAAGTAAGCGAAGCGATAGGACAGCGAGTTTTTCAGTTCGAAGATGAAGTTAGTTTTCAGTCGCAAACATTATTGAGTGCGAGAGTATATAAACGCAATGCCAGAAAATTGTCTGAATACAAACAATATTCTGTGAAAATAATTATGAGTTCCATTATGATATCTAGTTAACGTCGATAGTAGGGTTTTCTGCTAATATAATTACGGTTCTGTCTTCCTTGCGATATATGCAAGGCATGAAGGGGGTTAAAAAATATCAACTCAGAAATTTCTTCCACAAATATCGATTCCTTTGCTAAAATGTCGATATGTCGATAATCGGGCCGTAGACTGCGCGTGGTCTTTCCTTTCTTGTCTTTGCCTCCTCGTCATCCCCTTTCTCTCTCTCTCTCTCACACACACACACACACTCATACACACACACACTCATACACACACACACTCATACACACACACACTCATACACACACACACTCATACACACACACACTCATACACACACACACTCATACACACACACACACTCATACACACACACACTCATACACACACACTCATACACACACACTCATACACACACTCACACACACACACTCACACACACACACACACACTCATACACTCTCACACACTCACACACACACACTCACACACACACTCACACACACACACACTCACACACACACTCATACACTCACACACACACACACTCATACACACTCACACACACTCTCACACACTGTCACACACACACTCACACACACACACACACTCATACACACACACACTCATACACACACACACACTCATACACACACACTCATACACACACACTCATACACACACACACTCATACACACACTCATACACACACACTCATACACACACACTCATACACACACACTCATACACACACTCACACACACACACACTCACACTCACACACTCATACACTCTCACACACACACACTCACACACTCTCACACACACACACTCACACACACACACTCACACACACACTCACACACACACACTCACACACACACACTCATACACTCACACACACACACACTCATACACACACACACTCATACACACACACACTCATACACACACACACTCACACTCACACACTCACACTCACACACTCATACACTCACACACACACACACTCACACACACACACTCACACACACACACTCATACACACACACTCATACACTCACACACACACACTCATACTCTCACACACACTCATACTCACACACACACACACTCATACACACACACACACTCATACACACACTCTCACACACTGTCACACACACTCACACACACACACAGTCACACACACACACTACCAAATGCGCGAGAATCGCAGCCGGGTACTAAGAGCTGGTCCCGTCTGGGGCGGAGTCCCGCTGTGGGTGATACCTGTAAAGGGAAACCCCTCAAGCGGACGTGCAGGTCGTCGCCGGATCTCAACATCCAGCGGGGGGAAGGCCACTATCGCCTCCCGCGATAAAAGCATGCACTGCATTTATGGGACTCATGCCATTAGCAGTTGACATTCTCCGAAACCGTATCAATAAAACGGATATAAGGGTAGACAGCTGTTCTGCCGTCAATCGATATTTCCGTATCAAGGACTCAAAAATCAAGGATTCTGACTACACAACGTGTTACAAGAAGTAGTTTATTATTTATGGACACAATGTATTATCCATATATTCGTTACGATGGCCCGGCAATAAGAGCTTTTCTGTTGAAAATTCGCCGTTTTTTCCCTACATCACAATACTTTCTCTATACTACGTATGCGAAATGTGAGAAAGTAAAATTTAACTATTTTGATGTTAGATTCCGCACCTCGAATTATAAGTTCTGGTTCCGGATGCTTGGTAGATTGTGTGTCGTGTATCTCTAAGTGTGGGAATGGTGATTAATCAGAGGAGTCATCACGAAAAATCATCTTGTGGCTTGCTTCTATTCCGGGTGGATGCGTCGATAGTTCAAGCGAAACTGTTAATTGTAATTGCAACTACTTTGTATAATGTACAGCTTTGTTTTTAACATTAACTCGTGTATGTATTTATTTTCATCAACGTAAATTTTACTGTAAATTTTATCATTCTTCCATATTGTATATTGTATTTGGTAATGGAACTATTTGTAATTAGAAAACGTTAGAAGTATTCAATTCTGCGAATGTGCCTTGGCAGGTCACATCTCAGAATTTACATTTCCTTGCTATCACAAGGGGCCGGAGCAACAGTGAGAAGTGTGATTAATGTTTTCTGAAGAATCCGTAGATCAGTGTTGTCAAGGTCGATGCCACGAGCGGGAGTCCGTGGCACGAGTGCCACGACGAAATCGCCCCTCCACGCAGTTCATCACCCCGCCACCAGAGACAACGCCATCCCTAGTGTAAAACGGCGAGGTTACCACTAATAGTTTCCTTTCCCGACGCTAGTTGCGCAGAGTACCTCGTGGCATGCTACGGTGCGTGCCACAGCCACCAGTAGAAGACCTTGACCACCCCTGCCGTAGAGTAACAAATTGAATTTATCGCAGTTAAATGGAAATTATTCAGAAACTTGTGAGAAAACATATATGGTCGTTGTGGATTTCATACGCTAACACCTACGCTGATTGCAACATCACGCGGCAAATGTACGTTTGAATTTTAATTCACAATAATACAAAACACAACATGATTTAAATGTACTGCACAATGTGCATTCAGCTATAAGCATTTCCTGCGTGAATATAATGGAAAGCAGAACAACTGCTACAGTCGATTGGATCCACGCCAAGCGGCAGGTGTTACAGACGTAATGGTGGACATATGTTCTATGGATTGCGTGCTTAATGTAACCGTCGACAAGAAATGAAATCTCTTTAAACAGAGCTACGTGCGGGCAAATGGTTTTTGTAGCCGAAGAAAAGACGAATAGTAAATCAAGAGATACAGCTGATGTAACAATGCAAATTGAAACTGGAAAAGCTGCTCGTTTAACATAGGCTAAATGACTTTCCTTCTACAAATTCATTTAATTTTCTAGATTACTCTAGCTTTGTAATTGGTTTACATCTGTACAATGTTTGCTGTTCCGAACTCTAAAGAAAGAATTCTAAGAAAAGTGATATAAAGGGAGGAATAAGAAGAAAGTGAAAAAGCAGTGATAAATCACTTTACTATTTGTATTCACTCTGTTTTCGAATTATTTGTGCTACAAAAAAATTACCAGTACACATTAGGGTTGAGTATTATGATTGTTGGAAGAGGTAGTACACAAGACGTCAATGTTTAGGAGCACGTATTGTGTAAAAATGTGTTTTCTCCTATGAAATTTATTACAAATCGGTAGAGAAGCCGACTTGCAAATTCTCCTTTTCTGGATCTTTTGGAATTAGGAACGACAGAAGTGGAGACACGTTCGTTCCTTTGGAGATGAAGTTGATCGAGCACTCCCATTAAATTGATCTTTTTGAAGTTTTATTTTGATCACATTGTTCATTTAAGTCTGTCTCAGGAGATTTCTGTATCATTTTTGTCCAATTTTGATTCTAATGAACTAACATCGTTGAGTGATCTTATTCAAAATTCAATTGTTTTGGGCATAATTTTCTGTTTAATTTTGCTCTTTCAACAGTTTTATGCATTTGTTAGTGTGTTTAACAATTACAATAATTAAACCTTTGTTTCAAATAAACTATGGGTCATACTGGCCCCCTCGCAGAAAATTATAAAAATGTCCCTACATTGAAGTGCAGCCAGCAATTATGCCTAAGAATTCCCTTGCTACAGAAGGTGAAATTTTCGCTGAAAATGGTGCTCGAATTGACCTAGAAGGTCGGGAAGTTCTGCATCTGGGCTACAGTTCCTCACCTTTATCTTAATTATCTCCAGTCTCTAGTCCACCTCATCATTACCTTAACGATTAATTATCACATGAATGTTGTGTTAAAACTTAACACTTCCCTATAGTGAAGTATTAATTAATGTTGTGATAATCCCAACTCTCTCCCTTTCCTTATTATTATATCTCGTAATTAATTATAAATTTTGCTAGCTCGATTATTGTAAAACTGGTCGTTAAGATACAATCTCAGGGCGACCGCTACTCCATGTTCCCCGTTGTGCACTCAAAAGTAACCGCTCTTACGAGGCTACGGCTCGTGATAATATTTATTGCGCTGGGAACTGAATTATTCTAATGAGTAAGATTTTTAAATAACGCAATATTAATACTGCAGCAACAAAACGTATCGGTTGAAATTTGATCTTTTATTACTGTTCGTTCTTTCTTAATTGATAAAAAATTTACTATAGGGAGGGAAGGTGAGAGGGAGGGAGAGTCTAAAGTTTTTTGAAGTTTATCAAAGAAAATTGTTTTTAGTTCCTAATCTTGTCAATAAATAATTCAATTGTAGTTCTTTGAGAACCACACCCAATATAGTACATGAACCAACATAAATTCATACAAACGCTACTTATTACGAGTATTTTGGAATACGCTTCCACATTCCGAGTCCCTACCACACCCCACTCGACGCGAACCATCCGGAACGAAGCCAAGCACCCTTCCATCGGCGTTGCGAACAGCGTGCAGCACCCAATCAACTCGGGCGATTCCCTTTTTTCCCCGGGCGGCGCGGCGCGGCGTGGCGTGGGGGGGGGCGGGCGGTTTTTGCTTAAGAAAGCGAAACCCGCGGCGCGGCGCGGGCGCAGGAAAGTGGAGCGGAGCGGAGCGCATGCCCCGGTTGTTGCAGCGCCACGTAACAGTTGGACCGGAATGCCTGCGCCTCGGCCAGTGGCGGCGGCGGCGGCGGCGGCGGTTCCGGACAATGCCGCGCCTGCATGCTATACTTCGGTTTTTCTTTCTTGGCGCACGGGCGGGGGGTGTCAATAAAATGGAATATCTCACGGTATTTCGCGTCGTTCAAATTATCACGATCTGCAAAATTATCAAATTGGGAATGTCAATTCACATTAATAGAAAAAAAATTGTAAAATATTTCAATTCAGTTGCGTCACGTTGGAGGTAAGGGTTTTGACCACACGAACAGAAAAGCCATTCAGGATCTGTGCAACTCTCATTGTAATGATTTCACTGAAGAGTAGCTTCGGGAAATAATCGGTGAAGAAAACCTCCTCGAACGTGATGATGAACTAACGGAAGCAAAACTGAGTCCTGGAGCAACTTCAATGTCAGGACTGTTAATGGCGATCTAAAACTTGAACAACCTCTCTCTCTCTATAAAACAGAGTGTTGATATGTATATAAGAGCAAAACTCCAAGACCGTTGGACCGATCTCCATGAAAGTTGGCCCTTCTAAGGGTTTTTGCACCGAGAAAGTTTGTGTGTTGTTAATTCTGTTGTAAATCCACTATATGGCTCTACATATCCACTACATATTCACGTCCAAAGCAACCTTTAACACACTCGGCAGCATTTTGTATCTATATTGTTAAATAACTCCTAAACGAGGCGCGTTCTAGGACCTTAATAACTAAAATGTTCAGGCCGAAGGCCGTTTATGACACCGTAATCTACAGAATGAACTCTTCCTGGATATTCTATTACATTTTTGCTGGTCCGGCGCTTCCCGATATTACCTCACCTGCTCAGAGACGTGCAGAATTTGCAAGTAAATGTGAATGTGAGGGACAGAGAGCGGCAGAGACAGACACAAAGACAGACAGGGACAGGGTGAGGGAGGGAGGGAGAGACAGTGAGAAACGGAGATGGGAGAGGAAAGAGATGATGGGAGATGAAGGGCAGAACAACGTCTACCGGGTTTTCCTAGTGGCGATCTAAAACTTCAACCAGCTCTGGTGGAAAAAGACATTTGAATATTATCGGAACATGGAAATTACTTCGAAATTTAGGGGAGAAATAGAAGCATCAACTCTTCCACATTTGGATATTAGAATGAGGAGGGTGATGAAACAAAAAAATAACCTAATCCTATATCGAATCATCTTCAACTTTGAAATAAGTTAGAAATACTGTTTTATTTCTTCTCTTTGGAATGTTGATTGTGGATTGTGTTTGTAGTAGCGCTTAATCAGTTCTACTGCAAATCTTTGTTGTTTCTTTCTTTCTTTCTTTCTTTCTTTCTTTCTTTCTTTTTTAAAGAGATTTTCGATATTCAGGAACCTGACAAACGTTTTTTCGTTTCAAGATAGATTCAACATTCGCGGATTCGACATTCGCGATACTTTTGAGGAACCTAACTCTCGCGAATGTTGAGGGATTACTGTATTTGTTCATTATGTCATTTTCAAGACCAACCACATTCCTTGCACCTGGTCTCGGTAGTCTTCTGCGAGTTCCAATCGAACTATCGAAAGCAGTCGGCGGTTCGTCGTTCAGGCAAGAATAGCTTCTGTAGTTGCTGATGGTCTTGAGTGCTAGCAAGTCTGAGGTTAGCGAAGCAGTAGTAGTGAAGCGAATTTTTCAGTGGAATGATGAAGTTAGTTTTCATGTGTATGGGTTATTGAGTGTATATAAACGCAATGGCCAGAAATTGTCAGACTACAAACAATTTTCTGTGGCGATAATTATGTGTCGCATTACGTTTTTTATGTTAAGATGAATAGCAGGATTTTCTGGCAATACAATTACTTACAGTTGATCTATCGTCTCAGTAATATTACTATCATGAAACGTGAGCTGAAAAAATATCAACTCCGGATTTTCCTCTACAAATTCCTGAGTTACTGTCGTTTTCTTAGTTAAAATGTCGGAAAGCGGTTTCCTCCGTGTACTAGAAACTTTCCACAAACCATGACAGAACCGTAGCAATGGACGTTTTTTTTTCGTACACAGCTATGCTTTCTCCGCATTTCGACCAGTCCACGTTGTCGATAGTAATTGAAGGAAATCTGCATCTTTCACATTTCATTTGTTTCTTTGGGTTTCACAGGAACTTCAAAAGTACATATGTGGGCAAAAATCAAAACAGTATTACCTCCTAGTTTCTTTTTAGAGAAATGATGTATCTTGAAATAATTTTCGTTTGTAACGCTCACACAGTTAGTTTTAAAAGCTTTTATCTACTGGACAGGATGATAATTCGAAGTCGTAGGAGTATAATTAAATGTCATCTTGTACTTTCCAATTTGGTATCAGCCAACGCAACCACTAAATATTTGATCTCCACTATTTTTGCATTTCAATTCTCTAAATATATCATTCTCGGAAGTCAAATAAAATTTTTACGAAAGTAATTTCAGTGTAGTAAACTCAAAATATTTGCAGTGTAGAATCAATTAATTCTTATTCATTATTATTTAACCACTTACAAGACGGAAGTCAGAAAAACGGTGACTGTGAAGCCCAAAATGCTATTTGCTAAATAATTAACATGATCTTCCTTGATAGTCAAGATGTGCTATATTACATTGCAAATAAGATCATGCCGTGAAATATTAAAAAAAACAAACTTGTAGTCAAGATTTTATAATTGAGTGTGACGCCAAAATCACAATCATTACAGTTCCATGGTTAAAAGTAATTCACAATATGACATTATCTCCCAATCATTTTTTGGTCATTCCACTTCCATGAGATGTTCGTTTAATTCGGTGTTTGATAAATAAAATGAATAAATAAAACTAACGAAAAGCAGATTTATAAAAATCTCCGACCATCACACAATTTCACACAATTTTAATTCTTCTTGAGTTATACCTTTTCTCTACAGGACATGTCAGAATAAATGGTTCAGTCTTCTGGGGAATGGAGGGGGTGCAAGAAAATCTTCTTTTGCCAGTGTACCACAAGAGGGGAAGCTTCATACAAGCAAATTACACGTGTCCCCGTGATTGTAAGGCAACCTATTATGTATTGGTGTTTGGCAGGTCACGTTCTGACGCAAGGCAGTTTCGTATACCTTCCAACTATCTATGTATGATGGATTGCCTAAAAATTAAGGGGGAAATTTCGCATGTGTAACTCGGTTATATGCAATTTTCCGCTGAATATTCACTGGCTAAAAGAATTATCTTGCAGCCCCCTCCTACATGCTCTCGAAGTTTGTGATATTTATTCTGAGACACCTGTAATATTTATTACAACATGGCTTCATGACGTTGTTGAAACAAGTGGAATTATTAAGTTGTTTTTTTTCGAAAGTTGTTAGGGATTGTTAATATTAAGAGTAAATACAGTAAACTGCTAAAATACGTTTTCCAAAATGCGAGAGAATAGGAAGCAGAAAAGATCATTACGTTTATATATGTAATATATGAGATTTTATTTTCGATTCTGAACCAATCAACTAATTACCTCGGTAAATAAAAATTTAGAGAATGAAATCAATTTGGACAAGTCAAACAGTTGGTTTGTTGTGAGGCTTGCTGAATCGGAAGAAGATAAATTTGATAACAGGCACTGCGGCAGTCCCTGGAGATCGGAATGTTGTGATTCTACGGTGACGTTCAAGATCCCGATTGGATGAAACCGTCAACAGCTGATACCTGTCAGGGGCAGAGTTAAATAAATAGCAGTATAATAGAGAGTTTGTGCCGCCTCGATCGTTAAGCACTATCGATCTTCTGCTCATGCGCAGTTCAAGTTTCGCATCTGCATCTGCGCATGCGCAGAAGATGGATTGTGCTTAACGTTGGAGGTGGCACAAACCCTCTAGCAAGAAAGGAAAGAAAGGGCGCGTGGATACTTGGCGTGTTGTTGCCCCGCCCCCCTCCGCAACCACGACGCGCATCCGCGGACAGCGTTTGTTTACATCGCCGCGCGGGGGCG
Organism: Acheta domesticus; assembly: GCA_031308135.1. Lineage (NCBI taxonomy): Eukaryota > Metazoa > Arthropoda > Insecta > Orthoptera > Gryllidae > Acheta > Acheta domesticus. The sequence continues at coordinate 116,311,061 of JAHLJT010002630.1, forward strand.
TCGGCTGCGTCCTGCGGGGAGACGGGCGCAGCCGCGCGCTTCCTGGCGCGAGACGGGCCGCGGCAGAAGGAAGCGCTACGAGGCGGCGGGCGGCGTCTCGTCTCGTCTCGGGAGCAGGCGCGCGAGGCGGGGCGGGGCGGGGCACTTTCTCCCCGGGGGCGGAGGGGGGCGGGGCGGGCGGCCCGCATTCCTGGCGCGTCACTGAACCCGGCCCCCGGCCCCCTGGCGCTCTTGAACCGCTGCCCTGCTGATGCGCCGCTCGGAGCGGAGCGCAGAGGAGCGCTCGCTCTCTAGTAGAGTGGCCGCGAGAGCGCGCGCGTGGAGGCAGGCAGGCGCCCCAGCACGCGGCGCGCGGTTCCTCTGTCGCTCCCGCGTCGCCAGCCACGGGAGTCGGAATTCAGAAGACATCTGCAGGCTCGGGAGACGTCGGCAGGATCAGAGGGTATCTGTAGATTGAAAAGATATCTGTAGATTTGGAAAGTATCTGTAGATTGGGAAGGTGTCTGTGGATTGGGAAGGAATCTGTGGATTAGGAAGATATCTGTAGATTGGGAAGGTGTCTGTGGATTGTGAAGGAATCTGTAGATTGGGAAGGAATCTGTAGATTGGGAAGGAATCTGTAGATTGGAAGGAATCTGTAGATTGGGAAGGAATCTGTAGATTGGGAAGGAATCTGTAGATTGGGATGGAATCTGTAGATTGGGATGGAATCTGTAGATTGGGATGGAATCTAGATTCGGGAGATGTCTGCGGGTTCGGAACATGAATAGGCTCTAGCTCGTTTATTACCAATATCATCTATTCAAAACAAGTTTGCATGTATCGATAGTTCCCCGCTCACACCCGCATTGATGTTTCTGGCAGGTGAAGTATCGTAAAGGTTACGGTAGACGCCCCAAATTATTTACTCCCGAATGTTGCCGTCAGTTCTCTCAGTACTTTATAAAAACACTATCGACAATTTTCTTTCGCAATCTTAATAAATCATGTACCAAAAAATACTACTCAATTCATTTTACATCCCTAACGTCTATGTCTTGTACTAGTAAACGGTTATTAATTCTTCGATATGATTAAAAAAAATTTTTAACGGGAATCGGATATTTCAAGAGTCTTTCGTACATTTTCGTAAGCCAATGAAATACTTTTGTTGATGTGATTAGGCACGCGAAAACATCCGCTTTCGGAATGATGAACTCTGGGAATGCTAGGACTGTACTTTAACACTCTATAAAGATTTTATAAAACTACTTTTGATTTGTGAACTTTTAAGCCGAATATCGTGAACAATTTTTCAATATTCTTCTTTTACAACTTCATAGTCAAAGTTATATAAAAAACAAAATTTCAGCTTTCATTTATTATTTCTAACCGCGCATCATGAGAATTAACTTTATTTCTAAGAAAAACAAGAGATAATTTATGAAGGAATCTTGACACTGCGGAGAACACTATCTTTCTGTTTAATCTACTACAACGTAGCAGGTCAACATGAGTTGGGTAGCGCTGTATCTAGCGAGTGAGGTAGCGTAATTCTGAGAAGTCGTAAAATATAAAAGACGGGAGACGGGCAGTGTGCGATAGTCAAAGGGGTCGGTAGTGTATTCACTAAACATCCGACTACAAAGAATTGTATTATCAAATAACTGAATATAAAAAAAACCGACGTGACTCTTGCCATGGACTAATTTATTTCAAACCAAGGAGGCGAACAAAAGAAAACAACGCATTAATGGTCCATGGTAGATTAATTAAAGAACATAAATTACATAGTCGCAATTATAGCTCTTTTATAATCTTAATCACATTGCAATTATAAAAGTAATTGGATGATTCCTGTATAAAAGTACAATTACATTGCATGATTTCATATGGTAGTGTTGTAATTTGTGCATGTCATGGGTGAAATGAATAGTTACGTTCAAGGTAGAACCCATCTAAACGCACTCTCAAGAAAACGTGGGCATAAACGTTATCGTACGCGTGTACTTGACAGTATCCAAGGGTACAAGTCTACCCCGAAGGCTGGACACGGGGGCATATAGATATAGTGCGACTTTTGTAACAATTGCCCTCAAGGCCCGTCTTCACGATGGAATATGTCACGGTGTTTCGCGCCTTTCACAGCCTTGCTGCTAGATATCGCATGATCGCGGCCGCATTAAACAGTACTTGCGATCGCGCGGCATCTACTGGCAAGACCGAGAAAGACGCGAAATGCCGTGTGATATTCCATACTGGCCAGAGGGCTTGAGAGGCAAAGTTACGAAAAATCGCATTATAGTAAAAGAGTGTTTTGGTGCGTGTTTATGTCGAAGAGCACGAGTTTAATGTGTTTGGCCTCTTGTTGATGACACCGATATGATCCAGCGATTCATTAGTGAACCCGGACGGGTCAACGTTTGTGGCGGCGATGGTGTAACGGTTGGCGTACCGGACTGTTATATCCAAGTTCGTGGGTTAAAACCCGACTGAAGCCATGGATTTCTAGGGGCGAAAAAAATCCTTCGTACACCTTCCTTCGGAGGAGAAGTAAGCCGGCTCTCCCATGTTAGTAGATTTGCTGCATGTAAAAGATCCTCAAGCCTAAATGACGCCTCTGAGCAAAATTCAAAATCGCCTGTTTCGTCGCCCAAAGAATACCTTCTTTCTCTGCTAGTTGGTGAAAGGAGCCTAGCGAAATTTGCGTGTTCGGACGGAAGAGCAGGCCTCATGGCCTGAGTCTCGCCACGTAAAATAAGGCCTCAATTCAATTCAAGTCACTTACGTTTCTGAAAATAAGGCAATTCAATTCAATTCAACTGCTAAACGCATTAGTCCCGTAAGTGAAGTGCATAGTTTTGACTGCAGGAGGTGACAGTGATCTTCTGAATGGCTACATTCGGCGCCGACCTACCGTCGACTAGCGGGGATTTCCCCTCAACCAGGTATCTCCCACCAGCGGGGCACCGCCCCACCGAGACAACCTCTAAGCTCTCGACCGGTCTCCCGGCATGTGTGGTAGTGTAGTGTATGTTACTGTGTGTGTGTAAGAGGAGAGGATAGGACAAGGAAGAGGAAGGAAAGATCGCGCGCGGTCCGTGGCTCGTTTATTGGGGTACTGCTCCGGCATTCGCCTGGTGTTGATCGGTTGAAACCACGGAAAACTACCGATCAGAGCAGTCGGCCGCTAGAATTCTCCTGGCGGCAGTGGCTGAATTCGATATTGTTATCTACCTAATATCGAAAATCCTGTTACCGTTGAGATTCCAACCGAAGGACCTTCCTGTCAGAGATACCGCAGTGACATCAATTGAAAGCCCTGATCCCCCCAAGCCGGCGATAAGTACCCAGTGGAATCAGCCTCATTTGAATTGCATCCTTTTGGATACTTCAGAACAACCCCCAAACTTGGCACAAAGATAAACATCTATCGTTTAGCGCCTTAACAGCCTTGGCCTTTTTCCGCACCTCGATTTCCATATCTCATTATCCCGCACGTTATTTTCTACCTTTTCTCTTTTTTTCTTGGCTACAGTTGTTGCCATATTCCTTCACTTCTTGGTCTTCCTCTATATCTTGTTCGTTAGGATATCTATTTCTATTTTTTTATGAGAGTCTATCTGATTTTACCGTTTTCATATGCCCAAGCGTATGGACTACTCAACAGCCTTCATTCCTCTCGGATCTTAAGGAAATTGAGGATATGAAAATGACATTATCTTTCGTTTATGACCATAAGAGAACACAGGTAACGAAATAACAAATTGAACCCTATTTTATTAAGGTTCATTTAAGACTTCTTTGTACGATAGGTCATATTAACCGTTACACTAATGAGAAGAAACTTAACACATCCAGAAAAATGTAGTTGCTTCTTTTACATTGCAGTTTTTAAAGACTGATGAATGAAAATGTACATATTTTATGAGTACATTTGTAATTAAATGGATATATCATGACGAATGTGGAGACATTCGTACCTTGCGGTTAAAAAATTGTTGTTCCCTTAAATAACTTAATTGTTTCCTCGATATTTCAATTGAAATCCGTATCTCAAATTGTATAAAATAGAAGGACAGTTAGATCTCAAAGGATATCTGATTAATTTCCAAGTAGTAGTTAATATTGTTTACCCGAGTTAAAAGTGTAAACATTTTCAATCATAATTTTGGCATATTAAAAATGAATTATTCCTGTAAGACACCCCAGAAAACACGCGTTCGCAACTTAAATTAGAAAGGGGAAGTTTGCTAAGAATTTCAATGAACCAGGGGTGGCAGTTAATACTTTCCCTCTCCGAGAGGGGGAGTAAGTGAACTGAGGGGAAAAAGGGAGTGAGTTAATTATATTTCTTAGTTGCGTTACGTTCCCATAATCTAATATTCTCGTACGTTCATTTGAATTGTGTTGTGATTATTCTGGGAGTTGGGGTATTTAGTTCAACATTTTTTGACAATACTGTCGTAAATTAGGTATAAATCTGTTTTAAGAAGTACTTATAGAATATTTAGTGTGACTATTTCACTCGTGAAATTAAAACCAATAGTGTTTAACTATACATACACAAAGCCCCTATAAGGGTGGTGCATCTCAGAAAGTTTATCGCTTTTTCTAACCGATTTCTCTTACCACTTCTCCCTACGGGCCAATCATACACTGAGACTCATTTATCTTAGAAGGCGGTATACCTCGATCGCTAAGTCGATGTCCAATAAAACGCATATGTACTGTAACCTAACCTCTTTGATTTTAAAATAGCTTTCCAGTTACTTTCAATATTTGGCGCATTTTGGAAGTTTGATGAACATAATTGCATTCGTGGAATAGTCCTATTAAATACCGGTCGTGCTTTGGAAATTCTCAGGTATTTTCCAGAGCACTCGTGGTATCACCTATGATACGATGATAATGTGACGACGATGACGAAGATAATGAAATTGGGCAACAGAATGAGCAGCAGCTAACAGGCGTACTAAAACGTAATGCCCTTGGGGCGATGTGGCCATGCGGGGGCGTGAAAGGCAGTGGCGGTGGAAGAACGGGGATAATCAGAGAGGATCTGTGGTGGGGGACGGAGTAGAGGGGACGGTTGGGATTGGTATGAGTTGTGACGACTGGAGAGTTGGATGGGAGTGGAGAGGGGAGTGGATAATTGGTGAGAGTGAGGTGCGAGTGCGATGCGAGTTGCGAGTTGCCAGTAGCCAGTAGCGAGTTGCGAGTTGCCAGTAGCCAGTAGCGACGTTGCGAGTTGCCAGTAGCCAGTAGCGAGTTGCGAGTAGCCAGTAGCGAGTTGCCGGTAGCCAGTTGCGAGTTGCCAGTAGCGAGTTGCCAGTAGCCAGTAGCGAGTTGCGAGTGCCAGTAGCCAGTAGCGAGTTGCGAGTTCCGAACGCTCCAATGGGTGTTATTTGGAAGTAGCCGTGTGATTGTTCGGTGGGAGTGGAGGCGTTGGTCGTTGGACGCAAAAAGTTCCCCTGGCGGCCCACCGCCGGAGCCTGTTTCGTTCAGCGTCCGTTTCTTTGTTTCCTCTCGCTCGAAAACACTTTGCGGGGACGGCTCCCGGAAGTTGGCTCGTTTCTCCCTACCCCCTCCCCACAGGCACCGCCCGCTTCGCTTTTATTTCTCTTTTCATCCCAGCGCCGTCGTCTGCGCCGATATGAAATCTGAGCCCGTTGCGAAACGATTTGGCGCCTCGATTCATCAGCCTTAGAGACAAATTTAAAGACGCTGTTTTGGGAAAAAAACTACTAACTCCCCACCCCATTACTAACTACAACTCCTCTCCCACCCTTACACACACACACACACACACACACACACACACACCATGCGAAGGTTTCTCTTCGATCGCTGGCAACATTGACAAGCGGTTGTCAGGAAGAATGCAGGAAGTTCTTGACGGATAATAAAAGAAGATCAAGGTAAGAACAGAGAATCAGCGAGGGGAGGAAAAGGAATTGTAAAACAAAATAAGCGAGGTGGCAAGGAAGGAAGAACACAGAGAGAGAGAGAGAGAGAGAAGAGTACAAAATAAAATGAGAGAAATTGATAACAGACACTTGAATTGATGCTGAAAGGCGAGAATAATAAATTTATTATTGAAACACGCAAATTGTATTAAAATCCCCACACTTCCCCCTCTCCCTCCTGCCCTGCAGAGCGCCCCTCTGCCATGCTTCGTGTCACCGTCCTCACCCCAGGCCTCGCAAATGTAATAACGTGCGCCAGAGAAATCGCTCCGTGCCGTCACGAATCAGGGTCTCCTATTAAAAATTGCATTTGTATTCGTAGCTACCAGATTATTGGGAAACAAGTGAAGAGGACAACACTTCCTGCATCTGTTGTGATTGTGGCGAGCACTGTTTATTTTGTTATAAGCTGCTGTTCGTGCTACCAACGTAATTTATGTTGCTAGCACTCTCACCAGCCAGTGGTGCCTCTGCGGAGTGACTTTCTGGCGAACTGTACAATGAAGTACAATACAAAAAATAATTCCATTCCCATGTGCAATATTAGGAAAATGAAGATTATATATTTATTATTTGCAGATCTAGGCATTTTGATAAATGGTATTTCGTATTAGTATTGCATCGTTTGCAGTGCGAAACAAACAACATTATAATTTTTTCTGGTTAATTATATTCTGGTTATAAATGGAAGTTATTAAGCCATCTGCACACTCTATCAGTAGGTTAAAATAACAATTTAAATGTGGGGCCATATCTTCACCTAATGTGAAGGAAAAATCAAGGCGAGTCATGAGTACATGCCATGAGTTTTTTGCTGTATTTATCATTAGGTTAAATCTCGATATAAATGGACACTTTAGTCCATGTAGAAACTTAATATTATTTTAAAATTTAAAATTAAAATTTGATCTTTTTAATCAAATTTTAATACAATTTGCGTGTTTCAATAATATATTTATTATTCTCTTCTTTCAGCATCAAATCAAGTGTCTGTTGTCATTTTCTCTCATCTTATTTTTTACTCTTCTCTCTATATGTGTTCTTCGTTTCTTGCCACATCACTTATTCTGTTTGTCACTTCCTTTTCCTCCTCTCGCTAATTCTCTGCTCTTACCTAGATCTCCTTTTATTATTCTTCAAGAACTTCCTGCATTCTTCCTGACAACCGCTTGTCAATGTTGCCAGCGATCAAAGGGAAACCTTCGCGTGCCCAGGAAGAATCGAATTTGCTACAAAAATTATGATCTGTGGACTCCGCCCATTTCGATCGACACGCGCACCAAAGCCACTTAGCAGAAGAAAGTTGACTTCGTTATTATTTCACACTCACCACCGTTAAACGATGTCAATTGAAATAGTGAATTTTACATCTACATTACTTGTTTCAAATGCTCGCAGAAATTGAGATAAAATTATATTTATTATTATTATTTATGTAACAGGTAAATATTACTGCATGTATACAGAGTGTCCGGGGAGGAAACGTTGGAACTTCGAAAATAAGCTCTTAAGACAATTTTGAACATATTTTGTATAATAAACTACATTGATTTTCCGAAATGGATAAGCCGCAGTGACCACTCAAAGTTGGTTTGAACGAATGCTTTCTAGGCAAAAATTTGCATTCCATACGCATAGAAACACTCCAAAAATATGTTCATTGTTTATTATTAACAAAAGGAATGAATATATCTGACCACAAAGAAAAATTAACCCAGAAATAAAGTGGCAGCCAATTTACCGTTGTACTATGTATCCATGAAAAATATACTACGTTATTATCATATTCCAGTAGAGTGTTTTTGTTCAAATATTTAAACCGTACGGGTACAAATCATCGAAAACGTAAAAACATCGATCACAAAACATCCATGTTAAAAAACAGATTTGATTTATCGATGTTTTCACTACTTCAGATGGATTGCAGTCTCACCGTGTAGATTCGCTGCTGTGCCGAAGCAGCTGAGTCGCCCATCTGCCATCGCTGTTGAATCGAGAGTTGCGTCGCGGAGAAGGGGGAGGGGGCGGAGATGGACAGATTGAATCTGAGCAGAAACAGCGGACGATGCTCCCCCCCAAGCACCCCCTCCTCCCCGCCCCCGCCCCCGACATCCCCTTCCCCTTCCTCGCCATCGATCCGCTGAGAGAAGTCTCCGGCTACAGTTCTCGCGAGAGTGGCGACAGTGGTGGAAAAGGAAGAGGAAAAGACGGTCATTTTTGACGCTCGCGAGAATGTTGCATAACTTGTAATAATCACAAATGAAGGGCTCAGGACAAAAAATGGTGACCTACAATTTACAATGAAAATAATAGTTATGAATAGTGCCTCACGAATCTCTCGTGCGTCGAAAATGTTCGTCATGGGATATGTTTCTCCAGAGAATGAAGCGAAGTGGTTCTTAAAAGAAAGTTTTAAACACAATTATTTTTTTAAATTTTTTTATTATTGACGGTAACATTGCTATTGGTGAAAAAACAGCCTCATGTGGGTTACCATATTATTGACAACAACCCTTCAAATCTGGAGATATGCTTTGCAAGTGAAAATACATGTATTTGACATATATTTGAGGTATTCATGTAAAAACCATTGTATGAAGTGAATTAAATAAAATATATTCATAAAAATGGCAATATCTACATAAGCAATGAAATACATATCTCTATATGCATTTTTTATACAAAAATGTGCATTACGGACAACAATTTCTATTCCTTAGGAATCAAAAATATGAATTTTGTTGTTCTTATTACTCGTTTAATGTTGGCATAAGTAGAAATATTTACTACACAAAAGATACTCGGAAGTATCGAAAAACGCATTAATAGTGTCCTGAAGTGCTAAAAACACCACGTCTATAATGCATGGACTCGGAAAACTACGTGAATGTGTATGGAGGGCCTGAGAAAACCTGCGCAATAGGCTTTCGAAAAATGCACTTAAAAATTATTTTTTATTATTAACATTTTCCTTTCCTAATAATTTCAGTTAAAGTCCACAGTTAGTATTAAACAAATGATTATTTTAAAAAATACTATTAATAGGGTCCTTAAATACCTATTAATAGCGCCTTAAAAGCCCTACATATGCATTGACGTAATAGAATCAAATTTTAGGACATATGTATAGCTTCTGAGCATTTTCCCCTCGCCATTGACTGAAACGAGTAGAATGGTAGAAGATGATTTCACGGCGGGCAATCTCTCAGAAACTCAGGTGTGAAATCGGTAAAAATCGAAATAACGAACGTTAGGGCCTCAGGCGTGCATATGTTCCGTAGGATTATTTCAAGTTTCAGGGTGTGTCAACGGCTGTGTCCACTTGTCCCGTCGGTGTAGTGCATGTTTAATCGCGGAAAGTGGCAGTATTCTTCCCCAGCTGAATTGCTAAATTTGCAGATCAATGGTTGACTACCAACCACTGATACGTGTGTATATATTATTATATATTTATAATATTAAATACCTACATAACTAATATATAGATTAATTCCACAAACTTCATGTTGAGCCGATCCGGTGGTGGAGATCGCTAAGTTAGTAGTGACGTAGCTACCTCGGGCCGAGCGTTTTGTGCTATGTAAATGTTTTTTAATGACAGAATATTAATATTACGTATTAAATCCAATTTTACATATTTATTACATATTCTTACTATTTTCATTACATATTTATGTACATTTTTTGACGTTTCAACCACTATATATTTTCCGGTCTCTACTCCCTACTATTTCTGATTTCGTCTCCAAATTGTACTTGCACATTCGATATCGATTAGAGATAAAAAGGTATGTATGTTGTTCTGTGCTGTTCACAGGCATTTTTTCCTTATGGCACTTGAAATAAACAACATTAAGTATTCTGTTTTCGAACGAGTGACAATGACATAATGTAAATAAACTCGGAAGTATCTATAGAGCGAATATGCCATCAATAAATCAAACTGAACTTCCCGGCGTTTTTGAATTTTTGATCGCTGGTAAACACGCGCCTCCAACGCAAGAGGTCTCTCAGCTCTCGTTTCCTCTAAAAGCGCCATTGTCCGTTTGAAAATCGATCCCTTCGGAACGGAGTGGGGAACGGCCGGCGTATTCATGAGTCCGCGAGCCAGACGAGCGGGGAGATAAATGAATGAAATACCAATCGTATCCTCTTACTGATAAGTGCCGTGCGGAATGTGATCCCTGGAGAGAGAGAGACCAAGTAGTTCCGTCATTGGCCGCGTGGGAGTGCTGCAGAAGCTCTCTGGCGCGTGGGCGCCAGCCCCGTGAGGTACCGTGTGTATGCAACCCTTCGTACGGCGCTGTTCAGCGGGTTGCAGCTGATTTATAAGTAGGGGTTCCACTACGAGCTCAGTGGTACTCGAAGAAACAACCATGACTTCTGATGTACTTCGCCGACTTTCAATGGCATATATGATTAATTATAATAAGATTATGTTTTGAAGTATTGTGATTAAAGTATGTATCACTCAAACTCCGTTCAAAGGCGTCACCATGTCTGTGAAATGAATATGATCTTGAAAGTTATTACATTGGTATTCTAAAATTTGTATGAGAAATTTGGTATTCTATGCTTTGGAAATCTTGAAAACTTAAAAATTTGGTTTTATCGCTCTGTCTTATTTCATCAATAATGTTAACCTCTAAGAACATCAACTTATTTTATATTAATATTCTTAAATAATATTACTGGGTGTATTCAAATTGCATTCGTATCAAATTTGTATTCCGGGCGGGACGGTGTGGACAAAAGACTTTCTGAGACGTGCATTTCTCGAAAAACGTTCACCAAAAAACAAACAAACACACACACACACAGAAACGAAGAAACATTGTTTATGGCAAGCGTATAAGAAGTGGAGTGGTCCGTTGCGCGGGGTGCGGTGGAGGGGGGGGAGGGGGGAGGGGCTTCGGTTCCACGCTGCCGCTCCCGCGCGAGGCGCGAGATGCTATCTGCTCTCTGTTGGCCCTCGCGCTGCACGGGCTTCCGCCGCACGAGCTCCCGCGCCCACTCCCACCCCGCCACGCCCCTCCACGCCCCGCTCCATCTCTCCCGCCCCTGCTCCCGTCCTGCTCCGCTCTGCCCCACTCCGCTCTTCACCGCCCACCCTCACCCTGCCCGTCCCCGCCACGCCCCGCCCCGCCCCGCCCCGCTCCGTCTGAAGTGGCTCAGGACATCCTCTGAACGGGATGTCCTAGAGTTCCCCTCTGGACAGTGGCAGGATTTTCGACACTACTGGCATAGTCTTTCCTGCCTAGTTCTCCGTGATTTCGCCGATTAACGCCAGGTGAATGCCGGAGTAGTATCCTAACAAACGGGCCACGGACGCGCGTGATCTTTCCTTCCTCTTCCTAGTCCTATCCTCACCCCTTACTTACGCTTACACCTGCATGCACTACACTTCCACTTAACCTGAGAGACCAGTCGGGAGCTTAGAGCTTGTCCCGGCTGGGGCGATGCCACACTGATGGGAGATATCTGGTTGGGAAACCCCGCTAGCCAACGTGTAGGTGGACGCCGGATCTCGACATTGAGCGGAATATCATCACTGCCACCTCCTGCGATAAAACGTGAAGTACGCTTAATGACCTTGGCAGTTGACGCGTCCGGAATCATCAATCAATAAAAAATCAATCCACCGCATCACCTCACCGCCTCCGCCGCATCACTCATTCCCGCTCCACCTCACCCCACCCCGCCCCGCCCCGCCCCGCCTCACCCCGCTCGGCCCCGCCCCGCTCCGCCACATCCCGTTCCAACCCGTTCCAACCTTGTCCCGCTCCGTCCCACCCCGTCCCACCCCCAACCCACCTCGTTCCAACCCTAACATTCTCCGCCACACCTCGTCCCACCTTGTCCTACTCTATCCCACTCCGCGCCACTCCGCCCCGACCCTCCCCGACACGTCCCGACCCAGCCTGCCGCCCCGTTCTACCCCGCCCCGCTCCGCTCCGCGTCATCCCGCCCCACCCCGATCCAACCCTGTCCCGCTCCGTCCCATTTCTGTCCCGCTCAGTCCCACCCTCTCCCAAACCCTGTCCCGCTCAGTCCCACCCTCTCCCAAACCCTGTCCCGCTCCATCCCACCCATTTCCAACCCTGTCCCACCCCGCCCCGCCGTCTGTCCCCGCTTTGCCGTCCCGCGCCGCGAGGTGCAGAGGAGTTTGTTGGCGAGGCGCCGCGGCGGGCGGGCCCTGGGCTGCTGCTTAGCATAAAGGGGACACCGACACGATTGTTGTCGGGCGCCCGTGTCACGCCCTATTTCCGCTCAGGTGCCGCCCGCCTCCCCCCCCCTCCGCGCAGGGCATCACACCTTCTTTCCGGCGGCGCCGCAGACCCTACGCGGCACTCTCAGCACTCAAGGCCGCCACTCACGAAAATGTCTTTTATTTCTTTTCTTATAATGTGATTTTTCTAACTCTGCCCCTCAAGCCCCTACGGCTACGATGGAATATCACTCGACATTGTGCCTATTTCTCCGTTGTGCCTCTAGACTTGGCAGTATCGCAAGCAGTGTTGATACTGTCGCTATCATGCGATACCTGGCGGCACGACTGAGAACGTCGCGAAATACCGTGGCAAATTCCATGCTGAAGACGGGCCTTCAGGGGCAAAGTTAGAAGAATCGCAGTATATATGTTATTGCTCGCTATCGCCTTGGATAAGGAGCTCCATGTGCACTGCATAACTTATCTGTTGGGAGTGGATTTCTGTGATTTGGCAAAGGGTTGTCCGTTGTTTCAGAGCTAAGTGAAATTTCTTGACATTTGATTAGAATTAGATGCTATGTAGAGTAATGTTTATCCATATTTAGCCTGTATTTACTGTTGGTGCATATTCATGAAATTAAAGACGCATATTTTGCATATTTCGTTAAAATAGAGACGTATGTTTAAAACGTTTCATCTTTTCGTATAATGTATTTATTTGTGAGCGTTCATTCATTCCCAAGAACTTGTCACAGTTTGCGTTTTTTATCGTCTTTAATAGATGATAAAATACCTGTGCAAATGTAGACATCATTAAATATTTATTTGTAAAACTAAATGGCCAACATTCACATATCTTCTTTAAGACCTATTCAACGTTCTGGAGCACATTGTGGTTCCTTCATCACGTAAAAAGATGTTGTATACAAAACAACTTAACGTAAAACTAAATGATTCATTGACAATGAATATTAAAATTACAATGATACAAATAAATTAACGTTAAGTGTACATCATGTTGGATTACCACATGTAATAAAATTGTATTACAATAAATTATTTAACTATTTATAAAAGACACAGAAAGTACTTTTTATCGGACACATATACGAGGTCCCAATTGACTTCATCATATGATTGTGATTATTCAAGAAAGTAATAATCTTCTATTTTATCTTTTATCTAACGCAAACATTCCAGAAAAACATAAAACCAGGTAAACGTTCAAATTTACTTACATAAAAGACAGGGCTCGAATCCCTAATGATGGAGTTCCTACCTCCTCTATCAGAAGCAATATCATCTGCATTACAAACAGTAAACAATCAAGATTATGTTCCAAACATGTATTCAGAACTGTCTCATGCTTCATCTACTTCTTATCGAAGTGTTTCGATGATACCACCACAAATGATGGTGAACGAACCTTCTCGAAACGTGATTTTGCGTGAGCGCGTCGTGGGCGAGTCCCGTGGCTGCTAAATGTGACGAGAAGGGAGGCGGCGTCCGTGCAATGGAATGCAATTAGCGTGCATCCTGTCTGCTGCGAGAGCGCGGACCGTCCGACGCGCCCCCGTCCGCCCGGGCGAGGAGTCGATAGAGCGTCGCGGCCTTGGGGCTCATGGGCTGCAG
>JAHLJT010002630.1:116325851-116360843 GCA_031308135.1 Acheta domesticus
CCTGGAACCGCGACGCACAGTTTGGAAACCCCTGGACTACAGTATTTGAGTGAGGATAGCCATCCCAGATCTCAAGTAACTATAGACGTATCAGTCTTCCTCCTATTGAACCTCACCCAGTTTTCAACTGTTTTTGACGTTAAGTATATAAAGTAAATTAAAAAAAAGTATCTTCAGAAATAATTATGATTAGGGATGGAAATCTTTTAAAAATTAAAGAAACATATTTTTAGTAATTTTGTAGTCAATAATGTCTGTAATCAATGTAGTCAAAATGCCAGAAAAGAGGACTACAATCCACTCTTAACTACAAATGTGTTGTTGCTAAAGATTGCTTACTAGAATGAATGAATGAACTTTTCACGTGGGAAGGAATTATTACGAAAGTATTGAACACCCGGCTGATTCCACAAATAACGGACCTGTACACCAGCCAAATGACTTAAGTGACTATATGTACAGAGGGCATTTCGAACGTCGGGCAGTACAACTGCCTGCACCTCGCAGGAATCGAACCCACCACCCGAACACAATCTGAAATTAACCTTCCATGCTCTCTGATTGAAGATTATTTGAATTCAACTAATCCCGCCAATGCAAGGAATAACGAAACATTTTTGCATAACACGCGCAAAGCAGATGAAAGTAAGTACAGTAAACGGCGGCAACTCTGTAGTGACATCATCATAATTTGAAGCCTCTGATTGGATAACGGAACCCCCTCTCCCCTGTCAGCCTGTAGCTGTCAAGTCGTTAGAAGTATTACTCGCACTAAACGTTCAAGTTCGCCTCGTAAACGCCGCGCGGGTCGGTTCGTTGGCGCCGTTGCCCTGCCCGGAAGCGCGCTTCCGGTGGCAACTGGCTGTGCATTGTGAGTCGCCCGCCCCGCCCCGCCCCGCCCCGCCCCGGCTGGAAGGGCGCGGTGCCCCGTGGGCAGGGCAAGGGCTGCTCGAGGGTCAGGTGTCGCAGGGGCGCGGGAAAGGCCTGCCCATCCGCGCCCCAAGGGTTGCGCTCGATTCCTCCAACACAATCAACAATGAGCCACCGGCCTCGTGCATGCGGACGAGTTTTATTTACTTATTTATTGATCAGTAATTGTTTAGAAAGGACGAACTGCAATTAATATGCTGAATGGAATTTTATGGGACAGAAACATTACTGCAGTTACGAAAAAGTATATTTACAATAGTATAATAAAAAGTGTTATCACATATGGAGCGAAAACTAGGCATTTAAAATCTAAAACAAATTCAAAATTACTGGCAACTGAAGATGAACTTTTGGAGAAGATCGGCAAGAATTTCTAAATTAGATAAAATCAAGAATACTACAGTAAGAGAATCCATGAAAATTCATTACACAATATAGATTTTATACAAATGAAACAGCTTCAATGGTATGGTCATGTCCAAAGGATGGAAGAAACACGGCTTCCACTAAAATTATTAAATTGGATGCCTATTGGTAGAAGAAAAAGAAGTAGACCAAAAACAACATGGATACACGGAATATTAAAAATATGAAGAACAAAAATTAAACATAGAAGATTGTAAAAATAAGATAAAGTGGAAAAAATTAATACAAATGATGTAACAATAGAAAATATAAAATATGTATAATAGTTATAGGAAAATGTATACCAATACATTGTAAACCTATTTAATAAATAACTAAAATAATTACTTACTTTTAACCCTTTACACTCGTAGGGCGTGTGTGACATGCCACTCTGCAGTCGGAGGTTTCTGAGCACTGCGAGGCCCTACAACTCGTAAGGCATGTCAAAAATGACAACGGAAAAAGGTGGCACAGCTCGAAGCCGATACTCGGCATTTCCCCTTTCCAGCTCGTTTTCACATTATTGCGTCAACAACATTGTTTGAAAATAGAATAGTAGCCCGTATCGATTCAACCATAAAACATTTATTTTACGTATCAAGAAAATACGTGTTCCTGATCTACGAGTTAATTAGGGATTTTGAAATTCTGAAGTACCTTCTTGTTTCTCTTCTCTGTTGGTAGGACTGGGGTGAGACACTGAGTTTTGACTCAGATGTATGACTCGAAAAATCGCAAAACAAATTGCGTTTACAGCAGGATTGTTTTCGTCAGACCTTCGACGGCTTTTACAGACGATAATGTTAGACGAGCTTTTTACGCTTACTAAAATGTGTTTCAGAATTATTACTTCCCAGTGAATACAAAATGAAGAAAACGGTGATGTGTAGAACAAGGTTGAACATTTTAATAAAACTATTAGGTTTATCTTTGTTTATGCTACAGAGGTTACACCGAAACAACCAGAGCAAAGTATGACGGTTAGAACTGAATTGCAAATTGTTTGTCATCTTAAGAATAGACAGCATAACAAAAGACTATGAATGAAAACAGTGGAATCCAAAGGGAGATTTCAATCGGACACAACACGTCAGAAAGGAAGAGTGCAAATAACTTGTATTTCGCGTGTTAGAAGACAAAATTGTGGAAACAATAGGAAACAAAAGCTCGACAGGGAATAGAATTCTTGGAAGAACTTTCCAGAGATGTATGCGACACTCTGAAATGACGGTTGGCTGCCAAAATAAGAAACAAAAGAACAAGAAGTTTACATTGGGAGTAATTTCCGTACAATATTTGCATAAAATCAACTTACTTTTCCTCTCCTCATAACAATGCTTTCCCCTCAACCGATGCTACAATCGTGTATCAGTAACACACTCGCATTGAACAGACATTGAAGCAGTGAATTTCATGAAAAACCGTTTAACAGATGTAGCGTAACATTACAATGATGCTTCCAAGCGTAAGGAAGATTTTAGAATAATTTTAGTTTACATTAATACAAAATTCAGGAGAACATTTACTTCAAGTCTATTTAATTTTCCACTCCTCGCAACAATTGTTATCCATCGATCAGTTCTACTATCCTGTAAGTATAGCACGACTTCCACCGACCTAAGAAAAATGCTGTCAGTAAGATCATCTCGATGTACAAACATCAAAGTTGAGAGTTTCCGGAAGCAGTACAAGGAAAAATGACTCTCGGAATCTAGTGACTCAAGCCCTCTAATCGGTAGGTCCTAAGGTTCGAATACCGACAGTGGCAGTATCTTCGACACTAGCTAGAGAACTGGTCGAATTCAGTCGCTGTCTGGGGGAGAATTCTAGCGGCCGGCTGCTCTGATCGATTCTTTTCTATGGTTTCTCCGATCAACACCAGGCGAATGCCGGAGCAGTACCCTAACAAACGGGCCACGGACCGCGCACGATTTTTCCTTTATCTTCCTTGACCTATACTCCCTCTCACACACACATGCACTTCACTACTTGTCGGGGCGATAAAGTTGTATGCAGGGCGATAATGTTGCAAACTGTGCATCAACTTGTGCTCTCCAAAATGATTTTAAAGCGTTTGTATCAATTTTAAATTTTATTTAGGACATTTTTCTAAATGTAATTTCGTACTATGTAAATGAGTTTGATTAGAGAATTTTATTATGGCATATTATATTCGATTTAACATATTTATTACATATTCTTACTGTTTCATTACATATTTATGTACATATTTTGACGTTTCATCGTCTCCTATATTATTTCAGTAGTATACCTTCCCTTTGCGGCTCTCACACGCAACCTATATTTATAAATGAGGACTCTAAGGAAAGAGAATTTCGCGGAGACGTGACGAATTGCACTTTCACTTTCAAAATATGAAGGATTGGTTTAGAAACCAAATCTAAGTACTCGTGTAAATTGCAACCTGCAACGCACGTCAGGATTTTTAAAATCTATGTCGTAAAAAACACTTAAACGAAGCGCTCTAGGGCCTTAAAATTTAAAATTTTGAGGCCAAACGACTCAAAGAAACGTTCCTCACACCATAATCTAGATGATACGAGATCTTCTTTACCATTCAATTACATTTTTGCTGGTTCGACGTTACTCGATTTCACCTCACTTGTTTAGAGCCTGTAGAATCTGCAACTGTATGTGAAATTACTAATTACTTTATATTCTGTGCGATTGAATTGCACGGGTGTACCTCTTTGCTCGATAATAAAATTAAATAAGCATAGTTCGTGTTGACAAGGATGTATTATATTGTTATCAATTACAAACTGCCATATACAACAAGTGACGGAGGCTAAGAGGGTTTTGAAGAAAAAATATATATTGTAGGCTTAATATGGAGATGGAAAAATAAGGAAGAGGGTGGGGCATAGTATGCCAGAGTTCTCGCACGGGTACGCCAGTACTGAATATTTTTCCGGTCTCTACTAATCAGTCCATCAATCCGGAAATTGCCCAGTCTCGTTTCGTCGAGAATGATGCAGGACGCCATCTTCCCTTTCTTTTGACGAGACATTCGCTGCCCCGAGCAGAATGTCCTCAGTGTTCCTCCGTCGCAGTCTTCGCTCTGCGAAAGGAACATTGACAGCCCGATCACGCACAAGCAAGGGAACCGAATACAGAACGTTCGCCCCTTTTCAGCAAATGGACGACGGCGCGGGATGAATGAATTCAGGGTGTTGTTCTCCGAACCGCCCATTCATCTTATTTATGTACGTGTTTCGCAAATAGTAGTTTATGCAAATAGTTTATAAGGTTAAGCTTTATTGCATGAGTACATGTTTTGAAAACGAGCGACGTTAGGAGTGCGTTTTAAAATTTGTACGAATGCAATAAAGCAACATTATAAACGAGTTGCATACTCTATTTTTTTGTACGACAGCATTATAAATTTATAAGAGAATGGAACTTAAATTTGCGAAGAACGTTCCGGTGATGTCTTAGGTATTTGACATCTGTGCGAGAAAACTGTGGTTAGCTATTCTGTTTACCTCTACCTACCTCCCCCTAATTCTCTCGTTGCGATTGGCTGAATGTGTGATGACGCAATCATTCGTGCCGTAAAATCTAATCATTTGTGACATAGAACACCTGTTTATGAACTATTTCTTGCAACAGAAAAGGTCGTTTATAATGCTGGAATACAAAAAATGAAATTATCGTTGAGAGGTTGAGGTGGAGGATAACCAAAATGTCTTTGATCTTGATATTAATAGTAGAATATTGCAAAACTATATTATAATGTCAAATTTTATTACACGAATTCAAGTTTTGAAATCGAGCGACATTAGGAGCGAGTTTCTAAATTTGAATAAATGGAATTTTAAGCATCATTCTGAAAGAGTTGAGTACGTTATTTGCTGCATAGTAGCATTGTAAATTTATAAGAGAATAAAAATTATGTTTTGGTAGCAATTTTTTGGCGGCACGGGTATTTGACATCAGTGCGAAAAAACTGTGGTAGGATGTTCAGTTTACAGATCCTTCAGAATTCTATCACTGCGATTGGCTGAATGTGTGATGACGATATTATTAGAATCATTAACGGCAAATACGTCGTCATAAATGTCATTTTATGAACGATTTCTTGTATCGAAAAAAGGCGTTTATGATGCTGGAATACAAAAAAAGTATTTTATTTATTCATTTGTATCCAGTCACGTTTTGGAGAGGGACCAATGACGTTACAATGTAGTTGTTTCCAAAAATTTACTTTCTCTTATAGATTTATAATGCTGTTACACGAAAAATAAAGTGTACATACCGTTTATTATGTTGCTTTATTGCATTTGTACAAATTTGAAATCTTGCTCCTTACGTCGCTCGTTTACAAAACATGTACTCATGAAGTAATGCTTAACATTACCCACTAATTGCATAAATACTATCCTGCTATTTTATTATTTTCATTGTAGTTTAATCAGAATTAGGTGATATGGGTTTCTATTACAAAACGTCGACATTGTGCAACCACTTACAAATTTTACCACGAGGCGACACTGCTATAAAAGAGACATAATCCAAACGTAAGCACTAGAAAGTGCACTTGCGCGCGTTCAACGAGATTGGCACTCCACAGCCACGGAGTTGCAAGACTTGCCGCGCGATGGCGCAAACGTCGCTGTTAGACGCGAAACAAATTAAAGCACGTGTCCACTAGCAATTTACGAGCTGCGGGCGTGCTATGTGCACTCGCTTAGAGCATCTCGGGTATCGCTGCAGCACGTTTCTTGTATGAGCACGTGCTGGTGAAACGGCACATTTCTCTCCCAAGTGGAGTGAAATGGCACAAATGCAAATGGACGAGCGCCCAATAAACGGTGAATAGAAATCGCGTCAAATGATTTCGTCACACTACATTCACTTTCGTATTTTCGAGTTCTTCATTCAGTACGTGCCATAGAAGATGTCACGTCGAAAGTATTGCTCATCTGATTAGTTTTTGTATATTCAAATACCAAAAATTTCTAAATATTAATTTGACTGTTGAATTAGTTGAGATGCGCAGACGACCATCATTATTTCTGTCATTTCGATCAACGCCGTCTCCCGTTATAAAAAGCATGCACCACACTTACGGAACTAACGACCTAAGCAGTTGTGCCTGAAACCACTAGTCATGCAGTCTATAAAAAAGCTAACACTGCCGGTGTAGGAGTAGGAACGGTGGTTTGGTGCAGTAGGAACGGTGGGTTGGTGCGGTAGGAAAGGTGGGTTGGTGCAGTAGGAACGAGGGGTTGGTGTAGTAGGAACGGGGGTTGGTGCAGTAGGAACGGTGGGTTGGTGCAGTAGGAAAGGTGGTTTGGTGCAGTCGGAAAGGTGGTTTGGTGCAGTCGGAAAGGTGGTTTGGTGCAGTCGGAAAGGTGGTTTGGTGCAGAAGGAACGGTGGGTTTGTGCAGTAGGAACGGTGGGTTGGTGTAGTAGGAACGGTGGTTGGTGCAGTAGGAACGGTAGTTTGGTGCAGTAGGAATGGTGGGTTGGTGCAGTAGGAACGGTGGGTTTGGTGCAGTAGGAACGGTGGGTTGGTGCAGTAGGAACGGTGATTTGTGCAGTAGGAACGGTGAGTTGGTGCAGTAGGAACCGGTGAGTTGGTGCAGTAGGAACGGTGGGTTGGTGCAGGAGGAACGGTGAGTTGGTGCAGTAGGAACGGTGAGCTGGTGCGGCAGAAACAGTGGGTTGGTGCAATAGGAAAGGTAGGTTTGTGCAGTAGGAATGGTGGGTTGGTGTAGTTGGTGTGGTGGCGCCGATGACGGGTAAGATAGCAGCGGGGGCGGCATGGATGTGGAGGCTGTCTTGGCGTCACGGAAAGCGAAGTTGACTGCGGGGGAGGGGTTGGGCTTCGGAACGAGAGTTGGGGTGGGGGTGGGGGGGTGGCGCCGTGAAGCGAACTTTCTTCCGCCGCCGGATTGAAGATCTTCTTTGAAGGGTTGTTGGCGTCGGCCAACTCCAGCGTTTTGAGCTCTCTTCTGTCTCCGAACACTCCAGAGTGGCTCGCAGCGAGAAGGGCGAATTTGCGAAGCTTTGATACACAATATGCTGCGCGTCTCGATCCAGAGAGTTTTACTGTGTTTTCTTGTGGAAGTTGTCTTACAAGTTTCCCCGCGGAATGTTATTGAGAGCTTTCGTTTCGAAAGCTGTACACTTAAAGAAAATATCATTTCGTTGAGTTAGAAATATTTTATTCTTTATACAGTATTTGTGTAAGTTTAAAAGTTATTACTAGGGCAGCGGATTGTCTATGATTTGCATGTTTTAGTTCCGTTGCTTCAGTGCATAGCTAAGTGAATTTCCTTGACATTTAGCTAGAATGTAATGCTATGTGGATTAATATGTTAGTGTATATTTGTGTTTTTTGGACGATTTTTCATTGGTGGTGTTATATTCGTGTAATTGTAGGCGAATATTTTCCATATTTCGTTGAAAAAAGAGACTTATCTATAAAACGTTTCATATTTTCAAAGAATCTTACATATTTGTGACCGTTCAGTTGATTCGAAAGAGTCATAGTTTGTGAATAAAAATTATCTATTACTTCTGTCATTAAAAACGAATATAGTGATGTGAAGAAAAATGAGCTATTACTTCTGTCGCGAGTTTTCAAAGTAATTGCCTGCAAACAGTATGAATAATAAGACGAGAGTAATGGCTAACATTTTGAGCAATTTCTCCATTGCTGAGTAACCTGCTCGGCCGAGGAGCAATTGCTTTACTTTTCATTCGAATAAAATCGAGAATTTGCTTCTAGTGTGAGAAGCATTTAGTTCGGATTTTCGGAGCAAGCCTCTGTAGGGCGACTCAAATCATATTGAATGGATACAAGGTAGTGAGAGAATGAATGATGGAAGATTTCCTACGATTTCGCTAAAACTGCAGGCCGAACTGTACCGTTTAACCTAACACGAGTCTACACCATCAGGAGCAGCAGCGCGTCGCCATGATGGAAAGACTACGCGCGATGCACCATGCACGACGTGCAGTAGCGTAGGCAAACAAAACAGCGGTAGCTGTTGCAACATGCGATAGTGTAGGCAAAATAATAGACCAATCGCAACAGATCAATTAATGAGCAATTACTCAGAGAGAGATGTAAGTGCTCCGAGATTCACCAAACTTTTTATTTCATATGAAAAGAAGCAATTGCTTACGAGAAGTATTAGTTCCTACTTGCACTCGCCAGCAATTGCTCTGGAGTACTTACTCATTTTTATTTATATCATTCATTAACTACTACACTTACGGGACTAACGACGCGGAAAACACAAATCATCAACCAAGTCACCAAAATTCACCAACCATTCACCAAAAAATCAACAAAGTCAATCGAACTTTGAATATCGTAAAATCCCGAATGAAAGGAAGTTGGCCGCCGTTCAAGGGCCGTTGGGTCCGAAGCAGCGCCGTCTGTAGTCGCTTGCACAGATTGCTGCTGCCGGAAACTAATGAGACAAGCGGAAGGGGCTGCCTCGTAGAGGCTCGTTAAGCCAGGCGTCCATCCGTTCGGACAGTTCTCTCTCGTGCCGCTAGGGGCGCCGCGCACCCTCGTCGCCGCTCGTTCAACAAGCTGTCGTCGGCAGACTTTACACGACCTCCCGGAAAAGCAGTCGGAAAAAGTCTGATCTCGTACGAAAGACATTTGGCGACGAGACGGGGAAGCGAAGATTCACGCAGAGAAGAGTGGGCATCACGTCCGCAGGAAAAGTCCCGGAAATTGTGTTTTTTAGTTCCTTTTGTAGCCGGTTCAATTGCGTAAACGGGCGTTTCAGAGGGCAGCGATTTGGCTTGTTGACAAGCAAGGAAATTACTCGGAAAATTAACAGGCGTGTTGACAAAATGTACGTATTACACGTTCACTTTACATTTGCAGACGGAGCGCTGCGATCTGTTTACATGAGGTCACCGCCGACTGAATGAGAATCGCACGTCTACAGTAGATACAGGTGGATTGGGTATTATCTAGAGGGCGGTGAGCGGGGTACAGGCCCGGCTCATTGCAGGGAACTGCACAGTAGAAGCGGGCAAAAACATCACTATTGTGTAATAGATATGTGCAAAGGAGAAATAAAAAATTTGTCCGTGTTTTTATGACTAGCGTGTATTGTTAATGACAAATTGTATTGCAGCTTTGTCCATAGGTTTTTCTAATGGTATTAATAACCTCTTTTCTCTTTCCTCGGGGTCATAATTCACTGCATTATTTATAATTAATTTTCTATCACAACGCACTCTCATATATCGAAGTGGATTTCATTTTTCCGCAGGCCACAGAAACAACGAAAACAAAAGAAGCACTTGTTTTCGGACTGTCTTGGCTGGCGGCGTTGGTCAAATGCTGTTAGACATCGGCACTATTCGTGCATTCTCGAGTATGTGTTCGGGTCCTCACTTTCAAAATGACAGTAGTTCCTAATTCTGCCGTCTGCAAATGTCTAATGAACGAGTAATAAAATATACGAACTTCAAATTAAACTTAACTAGGACAAAATGCTAGCTAGCATACGAATGAAATGTGTGACAAGACAACGCAATACTAGTCGGTTCCGGCAATTTTGAAGTGAGTACGTCAAATACACTTTCGCACGAGATGCTTACGATCATTCTCAGTGCACGTTGCCTGTTGATTCCTGTCGTTTCAATGTTTTGTTTACTTCGTACGAAGTATCGATTGTTTCATGAGGCTGTAAACGTACAGCGGTGTTTATTTCGCCAGACGTGAACCTCAGAGTAACACTTTTCAATTCATAAACAGGGAAGGTAAGCCTAGTTTCCATGCTCCAGTGTTGGAAAAAAATTGTCAATGATTTTTTAATGATAGTGCATACACAACATTTACTTTCAGGTGAAATGAGAACAGTAGTCATATCTAGAACAGGGAATACTCGCCTGTTACAGTAACAAATAAACTATTAACACTCTAGAAGAAATGAATTTTGGAAATTATTTATTTATGTAGGCAAATAATACTAGTGCTGCTAGAGAGTGGTACGGATTTGTAATCGTGTATGTCGGTGCCGGATCTCGCCATCCAGCTGGGGGAATATCACGCTAGCCCACGCTAATTGCCTTCCGAGGGGATATGCACTGCACATACGGGAATAATGACCTACCAGTTGACGCACCTAGAGTCATCGAAGAAAGAAAATGAAGACGACGAAGAAGAAAATGAAGCTGACGAATAATAATAAGAGGAAGAAGAAGAAAGAGAAAATGAAGCTGACGAAGAATAAGAAGAAGAAAAAGAAAATGAAGCTGACGAAGAAGAAGAAGAAAAAGAAAATGAAGCTGACGACGAAGAAGAAGAAGAAGAAGAAGAAGAAAAAGAAAATGAAGCTGACGAAGAAGAAGAAGAAGAAGAAAAAGAAAATGAAGCTGACGAAGAAGAAGAAGAAGAAAAAAGAAAATGAAGCTGACGAAGAAGAAGAAGAAGAAAAAGAAAATGAAGCTGACGAAGAAGAAGAAGAAGAAGAAGAAGAAAAAGAAAATGAAGCTGACGAAGAAGAAGAAGAAAAAGAAAATGAAGCTGACGACGAAGAAGAAGAAGAAGAAGAAGAAAAAGAAAATGAAGCTGACGACGAAGAAGAAAGAAGAAGAAGAAGAAGAAGAAGAAAAAGAAAATGAAGCTGACGAAGAAGAAGAAGAAGAAAAAGAAAATGAAGCTGACGAAGAAGAAGAAGAAGAAGAAGAAAAAGAAAATGAAGCTGACGAAGAAGAAGAAGAAGAAGAAGAAAAAGAAAATGAAGCTGACGAAGAAGAAGAAGAAGAAGAAAAAGAAAATGAAGCTGAAGAAGAAGAAGAAGAAGAAGAAAATTAATCTGCTTGTCCGCCTCTGCTCCCCGCCGTTGACGCCACAGCGTCGTGCGATAACCTTGTGTCAGGGTCGTTGCGCCCGCACGCACTGCCACTCCTCCCCCTCCCCCACCCCCTCCCTCGCCCACTCGCGTGCCCCGCACGAGCGCCGTCTGCTCCAATTAGAAGGAATCCGAGCGCCCCCTTGCCCGTTTCGCGTCTCTTCGTCGCTCGTTAAGGCAGCGCGCGCCGCGTGCTTCTGTTTGAACTTTCGCTAGTTAACCGACTCTCGGGGCGAATTTTGGCACAAGCAGTGAATAACGCATTAAACAAACCTTACGTCTTACGTGGCTCAACTTATGTCACTGCAGTCCCTCTGACCGGGACGCCCAAGGTTCGATTCCCGAAGGCGGCAGGATTTTCGGTACTAGGTAGATAGCTACGTCGCATTCAGTCGCTGTCTGGAAAAGAATTCTAGCGAGCGGCTGCTCTGATCGGTAGTTTTCCGTGATTTCTCCCATCAACACCGGCGAAAGCCGAAGCAATACCCCAAAAAACAAGCCACGGACCACGCGTGATCTTTGCTTCCTTTTCCTATCCTCACCCTTTACACACACACACACATACACTACACATGTCGGGAGATTAGTCTTCAATTCTGTTATGATTCCCGAATATACTGTGTGATTTTTTTTTTTTTTTTTTTTTTTTTTTTTTTTTTTTTTTTTTTTTTGCGTTCTCACAATTAAGTGATTTAAACCGTTTCGATTCGGTTTGTCTATTGAGTATTTTTCTGGATTTACGTTATAAGTAGTAAATTCATTAGACAGAATTGATTGCATTGAACGCGTTATGAAAATCACATTGTCGTTTCACCTATGTATGTGGTAGCTTCAATATTTCGAAACCAAAAAACAATTTCTGTAGTGATTTCAGTAGTACCATTTTGCCCGGTCACAAAACACTGGGTTTGTAACAAGAAGAAAACAGTGAACAGTTGTCAACGAAACGGAATTTAATGTAACCCAGTTCAATTCGAGTATACCGTTATCACTAAATAACACAATACCAACTAATTTCTTTGTAAAGTACACTGAATCTCTTCTGACCCACGTATTTTAAATCTGATGACGACAATGGCGGCTCGGTGTGTGAATAACGGCCGCAAAACCAGCAGCAATTTCCGCCCTTCCACAGGCGGTAAGGTCATGAAAGGTCTCAATACTAATTGTCGCCAAAGCACTACTTGCAATGCTTCACAGCACATACAAATTTATGTGTAAGAGTTTTGAAAGCGGCTGAACAAGTTGGTAGAAGAGGTATGTCAATCCGTGTATCCAGCACTACGAGTGTTGCATGACAAAGGAAAGCCCTCATTTGGAGGTGGCACGGTCGCGCCAACACAGTGTACTAATTAAATGCTAAACGCCGTATTTCGTAATTCAAATATAAACACTCTCTTCCTCCGGGGTGTGTTTACCTGCGCGTGCAAGCCAGGTCGTCCGCTGTTACTTTCGCTGCTGCCCGCCGGTCCGTCACTTCCGGGCGGGAGATGCGCTCCGCCACCCGCACTTCCGGTTGCCTCCGCGCGGCGATGCGCCCCGTGCGTAATCCAGGCCGCACCAGCCAGCACCAGCCAGCGCCCCGCCCCCGCCACCACACCAGCCAGCGGCCCGCACCGCGAGTGCTGTAGAGAAACCGACAGTCCCTACATCTGCTCCTTAGGTAGATGGCTGCAACCTGGAGTAGATTTTATTATACTCAGCCGACTCATAACATCTTTAGTCGTGATGTAATGGAAAAATAATAATAATAATAATAATAATAATAATAGTAATAATAATAATAAGATTAGTAGAGTATCTTAAAGAAATCGTGCAGAGACAAACCACTCCACGGACAATATTTGAAACGAATGGACAGAGCACAGATTAATCATTTATGTGGCTTAAAAGGGGAAGAATGAAGCCAGAATCGGAAGCACTTGTAATAGCTGCCCAAGATCAGGCGTTGAGAACACGACATTATGATAAATCGGTTCTCAAAATTTCCCAAGATGATAAATGCCGCATTTGCCAGGAGCAAGTAGAAACCATTGATCATATTGTCTCAGCTTGTCCAATCCTAGCAAAGACCGAATACTTGAAAAGACACGACAGGGTGTGTAGCTACCTCCACTGGCAGATCTGTACCGCCCTCGAAGTTCCAAACACATGCCCCAAGTGGTACGAACACTCACCGAAACCGGTGACGTCTGTTAGATTGTGTACGATATTGTACGATCAACAAATTCAAACTGATCGCACGATAGCGGCAAACAAACCGGATATAGTCATCCGGGATTTGGAGAACAAATCGTGTTTACTTGTGAATGTTGCTGTACCTTGCGATCAAAACGTCGTTACCAAGGAGGCAGAGAAACGTCTTAAATACAAGAGTTTGGAAATCGAGATCAGCCGAATGTGGGGCGTAAAAGCACAGGTCGTCCCGATAGTTATCGGAGCTCTGGGATTTGTTCCGCAAAATTTGTGTAAGAACTTGTCTAAACTCCCAGGTAATCCAAAAGACTGGGAAGTGCAAGAAATAGCTTTATTTGGAACAGCCCACATTTTGCGCAAAGTATTGTAGAGGCACCGACAGTCCTTAGATCTGCTCCTTACGTAGCTGGTTGCAACCTGGAGTAGATTTTATACTCAGCCGACTCATAACATTTGTAGTCGTGATATAGAGGAAAATAATAATAATAATAATAATAATAATAATAATAATAATAATAATAATATACGAGGCGAGGTTATGGTTGTTAGGTCTGCTCCACAATAGAACTTGGGCCTTATGGCGTCTAAAATATTTTAAGTATTTTACACGTAATATAATCTTTAAATTAACAACGCTCTAAAAACATTTCTATATTGTTCAAACTGTCATACATTATTCCGCGTAACGTATGTGATATAAATTTGTTTTATATTATTCTTTGCCGAGCCTTAAGAGAACTACTTCTACCTTTTTTTATTTCTTCAAATGTCATGTGAAAGATTTTCTTTCTCCAAAGCAATTTATTCAACGATTTTGTCAACACAGGTGCCTCCATATCTATACATTTCTGCCAAATCACCGCCCAATTCAACAGTTCAACCTTTCTACGCCCCTTTGAAACATCACCCTTCGAAAGTTATGTACAGAAACACGTGCAGAGAACGCAACGTCATCATTTGTACGTACGTGGGTTTTATTGTTTGTGTTTTCGTCCGCTTTCAGCAGTTTCCATCCCACAAAGGTTGTGGTAAAAAGTTGCTTCTCCTCTCTGTTGAGGGTTGTGTTCTAGTGCAGATTGTGATTTTTTTTGTTTTTCTCAATTATAAAATGTTGAACGAATGAAATGATGAGGCATTTTCGCTTTATCGTAATCTTCCTTGGTATCCACACTTTCAATCCAGCTTTGAACGGTTGTCACAGCTCACTGGCTACTGGCATTGAACGACGAAAGTACTTTGTTGTTCTACATGAAATTATTGTTTGTGATAATAAAGGAGCTTGGGGAAGGATACAACATACGAGTATATATTTCTATTGATTTTTTAGGTTTTTGACGATTTATAACAATAAATTATATTCATTTTAATTAACGTAGTTATAGAAAGCATACAGTGTTTTCTTTGTGTTTATTTCTATTGATGTTGCCTCATCTTTTTCCCTTGTTCTTCTTTTCATGAGGGAGTAATGTTCAATTTTTCTGTTTGTTGCAGGTAAGCTGATCAATATAATATACATCTTTCCTTTCGGTTGTGATGCAAGGTAAGACGTCTGTATAAATTAGGCATGTAATTTTCATGTGCGTGTACAATTTTGTGTGTGTCTTTACCATAAATTGAAGTTTTTCAGATAACTGAGTATCACTATGGATGACATCAGTTTTATTTTGTTAATGCCGTATGATAATAAATTTTTGATGTGTCAGGAGTAATGGTTTCTCGAACCTTTCGTTTCAAAATGCCAAATTTGAACTTCTACCCTTTTATTGATGACTCCAAATGGAATTTAGAGCAGAAGTAAGATTCTCCCAAATCATGCGTAGAATTATTGTCTTAGTAATCATCATGTGAGTCATCTTCGTCGTCACTAGTGTCTTCACCGCCAATCACTAGTATTAATACTCACAGAAGTTTAAAAGAATTCTTCTTTGGTTTCTCATCTTACTTTGTTAGAAAAAAGTACTATAATCGTGCGCCTAAAAACGGCGATTTATTAATAGAAAAACTCTTATTGCCGGTTAACCAACAACTTCATAAATCTTGTCCCTGTATGTAGTTAAATAGTTCCATGTTTTGTGGGTCCTTGGTACAGAAAATTCGATGGACGACACGTTTAATTGTCTGTATCTGCCTGTCAACGATAGCGCCTAAATCGTTCACCCTATTTTCCAAATTGATATTCCCCTTTTGATCTGAATGTACTCAAGGCCCTGCAATTTTGAAAGGGGTAATTTTATTTTGGGAGATACTGTACACGAATACTCAACAATACTTTCAAACATTTTCTCAAATGGCTCTAAATTTTGTGATTAATCTTTGTCCTCGGATAATGAATGCTTAAAAGAAGGGCGCATTGCTCATTTTCGCTGATTCTGAATTTTCGATTATTGCAAAATTTAGAAATAATGCCGGAATGTATGTGCAGTTGTACCACCGCTATTTTCTTTTATTACATCATTTCTCTTATTGTCTCCACTTTGGACAAAATATTTTTTCTGTTTTCCATCATTTAAAAACCATTGCAAAAATTAAGTACAAGATGTATCACAGATGCTCCAATTGGATATATTACAAGAACATTTTGCATTTCTCGTATTGGTATGCTGAAGAGGAAGAAGTCAGTTTTAATGAACCAATTTTTAACAGGTCGCTTGTAGTGACTTTGAAATATAATTTCCTTTACACAAGAATAGTTTTCATTCACAGAGTCAAAATTTGACTTTAAATTGTCTTGAAATGTAAAACGTGATTCAGTGCAATTTCTTCCTCATGAGTTTCAGTGAAAATGACATAAATGCTTATCCCCTTTTATTCACATTTCCCTTTTTTGGTCCACTTTTTATAATTTCCCATTCATTTGATAATAGTTCACAAAAGACGTAAAAATATATTCAGGGATTTATTATTATTTTGGTCTGTCGCTTCGGATGACTTGGACAGCCTTCCGATCTGCAGTGTCGCCACAGTCTATTTGTTGAAACTAGGTCCATCTGAAGATGTTGCATACGTATGTTGGAGAAAGATACAAAATAGAAGACAAGAAGATGTCCATAGAACTATGGCATTGGCATTTGGCAATAAAATCCTCACTTTATCACTCCCCGCACTCGACCGGGCGACCGTGATAAAACGTATGAAGAACGGTCGTTACGACGCAGGCACGCTACTGGGAAGCAAGTAGGCAAAACCAGTCCATAAATACGCATAGCCCCAAACGAAGCCAACTGACTGATGCAATAACTATTTAAAGACGTTACAACCGAGATGAAACGTGTGCAAAAAAAGGACGAGAACACGTAGTCAACCGGGCGACGGAAGAAGAGGACGAAACTTGGCTAGAGAACGACGGAGCAACAAAAAGGAACAAGCAGCGGGCTATAATCATCTTGCATCGTAACTTTCTCGTAGCCCGGCGCTGCACGACTTACTTTATGATCACAGAAATTAAATTGCCCTGTGACCGTGAGTGGAGGTATTGGACGAGACAAATGACATTTTATTGTAGCTGGAAGACACGTTGGCGACCGCCCGGCGAAATAAGATTGTAATCAAGATCCATTAGAGAAGCCATTGTCTCGGCACGACAAATTACGTAGTCATAATATTAGTTGTGCGCGATGTCTTAAACGTAGTAAAGCACGCGCAAAACGACCAACAAGTTGTCGATTGTCTGTTTTGTTTAGGGCAATTCCTGTGTTTACAGCGATGACTTCTACTTCCGGTCGTCATCACCGCACCCTGTTCCTGCTCGCGTCGTCGCAGTTGTTCAGACAGGCGGCGACATCTGGAAAACTAGACGTGAGGCTGGCGAGCAAAAACTGTTGAATGCGTGTTGAAATCTCATGGGACTGCCTCGTTGCTCATTGACGAATTTCTTAGGGATTTCGTACTCGCTGAGACCTACGTAAGAATATCAATTCATGGAGGCCAGTTCAAGGTGTGTCCAGGAAAGGTAGGGAATCTGATGCTGTTCGAATACATTATCATTTTCGAGGTAATTTACTTTTTCGT
Organism: Acheta domesticus; assembly: GCA_031308135.1. NCBI lineage: Eukaryota > Metazoa > Arthropoda > Insecta > Orthoptera > Gryllidae > Acheta > Acheta domesticus. Next base: position 116,343,254 of record JAHLJT010002630.1, read on the forward strand.
CCTTATTTTGTAAGAAAAGAAAATACTGTAATCGGGCGCCGGAAAACGAATTTCCGACAGAAAATGTATTATTGCTGGGTCCTGGTAACGAAAAACTGATAAATCATGTCCCTATATAGAGTAATTACTTCATCTAACACGCTATTTAGTCAGAATCCATGTTTTGTGGGTCCTCGATACCGAAAAGTCGATTGATAGTAAAAAAACGTCCTTATGTCCGTCCTTCTGTGGTCAATGAGAGCACCAAAATCGTTCTGCCGATTTTCTCCAAAATTGATATTCGCCAATCGATTTAAAATAGCTTGAGGCCGTCTGGGTATTAAAGCGATATTTTCATTTTGTGAGGTACATTACCCAAAGCTTCAAACAATTTTCAAAATTTCCTCAAAAACAGATTCAAATTTTTTGATTAAACATTGCCTTCGGATAGCATGAACAACACTAAAATGAATAGTGTATATTTCATCATCGTTGCAATTAATGATTTTTCGAAAATCGCAAAAGTTCAAAATTTTGTTGGTGTCATCCAACACTACAATATTGAAGAGAGAGATTTTTTCTTGATAAAATTTGTTTTTGAAAAACTCCTCGTATGTCTGAAAGGAGGCTGTAAAATGGGCGCTAGTCCCATTTTTGTTGAATTTCTAAAATTGAAAAAAGGTAACATTGCAAAATTACAGTATTAAAATACAGATTTTTTGCCTCACTGAATCTGTTCTAAAACATAAAGTCTTCAAAAAAAGGACATTACCTTTTTTTAAAGAAACGAGTAGTTTTCGCGTAATTTCTGCTTGAACTTAACGCAAATTGTAAAAAAATACGTTAGGCCTGTCTCAAACGTTTTTCTTCAGTTTCTTCGGCCGTCTGTAGAGGAGGGAGGTCATTTATCTCCGTGGTTTGGAGCGGTTCCTGCGTCCGCTCTATTTCTCCGCTTCCGGTCGTCCGTCCGGGTGCTTCCTTTTCCTCCCTGCAGAGGGCGCCGGCGTGTGTAAGTTGGGGACCAGCTTAACCCATGTGTACAATCGACTCTGGTTATAGCGAACTCGGATATAGCGAACCCTCAGTTATAGTGAACTTCAGTCACTGGTCCCGATTCACATACATTACAAATAAGCGTAATATAGTGTTCGGTTATAGTGAACCTAAACCCCGGCTGAAGTGTACGAAGGAAATAAGTCCCGTAAATTAATTGGATCTCGTATGTCGGCGATTAAAAAGGCCTTCGGAGAGTGGCATAGCGTTCCAACAGTGCAGGAGACATTGAAAGGTATCAAGAATGCATTACGATAGACAGAGAACAATGCAGAATCAAATATGGAGATAGCACGAATTCTGAAGAAGGATTTAAGGAAAAATATACGAAGCCAAGAACTGAACATTTTTGATTTTTTTTTACGCACAAATACTTATATTGAAATTTTGAGTTCGTGCTGGTAATGAATTTTGCTGCATATTAATAAAATCAATCATTGTGGAGAAATTCCATTTAAATTTTGACAATCATCGGATATAGTGAACCTGTGATGTAGTGAGCCAATCATGCTAGTGCTCAGAAGTTCACTATTACCGGAGTCGACCGTAAATTGAGGATCGACCCAGAGAAGGGCATACATTAATTGGGGACCGACTTCCTCATCCTCCTCTAGATAAAAGTGCCAAAAATATTTTCATTTTACCTGAAAAAGCTGGCAGAAAGGCAATTATTCTGGCTAAAAAGTGGGGGTACAAAAAGGCATCTAAATGACATTAAAAACTATTGTAATAAATTGATAATGTGAATAATTCACTTTTTATTCAAACATGAAACTTTACATTAGCACTTACACGTGTAAAAAAGCGATATTTACTTCTTAATCTGGATTTCACATGACCACTTGCTGTGAAGGTCACGAATTTATTGTAACCGCGACGCTGTCTCTTCGAAGTGCCTTTGTGGACTCCCTTTTGAATCTCCTAATGGCATCTGTGAGATTGCAATGGTACAAAATTTCTCGGTCAGACAACTCTAGAGCCTTGCGGCTGAACTTTCTGTCATTGTAAAACTAAATTCAATAAAAGAAACTGTGTTAACTGTCTGGAGCTGAATTCCAGCGGTCTGCTGCTCTGATAGGTAGTTTTTCGTAGTTTCTCCGATCAACGCCAGGCGAACGCCGGAGTAGAACCGTAACAATCGTGATCAACGACCCTCCTTACACCATACACAGTTTCTCTTACACTTACATAATCTATACTACCACGCATATCGGGAGACTGGTTGGTAGCTTTATTATGGCTGGCGCTGGGGCTCCCTGCTTGCTGGAGATACCTGAAGGGTGAAATATCTCGCTAGCAGACGTGTAGGTCTGAGCCGAATCGTTTCTTTAAGCGTGGGAGGGATCACCGCTATCTATAGTGCGATTTTTCTAACCGTGCCTCTGGCAGGTTTCAGCTGTTGACGGTTTCATCCAATCGGGAGCTTGTATGTCGCTACAGCGACGTCATTATGGTGACGTTCAAGCTCCCGATTGGATGAAACCGTCAACAGCTGAAACCTGCCAGAGGCACGGTTAGAAAAATCGCACTATACCAGGATAAAACATTCACCACACTAACGGGATTAACGACCATAGCAGTGGACGTGTCCGAAACGTCTATCAACCAACTGAAGCAGGATTTTCCTCCCTCGTGCAATGGTGGCTAGCCCAGGAGGAGGTTATGGAGGGGTAAGCGCTCTGATCACTTTCGCTTTGCTGTAAGTGGAAGCAATGTGAGTGGTGCAAAGGCTGGCAGAGGAAGTCACAACCCCTTTTCCTGTCGCACCTCATACCTTGCCATCGCCCATGTAGTTAGAGGTAACAGATTTGCAGAACTCCCTTCTCCTAAAGAACAGATATTTTAATAGCCTTAATTTGATGTGATATCAGAATTTACATGTGGAAGTCTTCCCCAAGTTTGATAAAATGCAGCGAATATTATACACATATAATGTTTGCGTCAACATATTATTATGAAAAGCTTATTGTGAGCAGGCCGAATATTCGTGAAATATTCCATTGTGACGTTCGCAGTCTTGCCGCCAGATATCGCATGATCGCCACCGTATCAGGTAGTGCTTGCGATCATGCGACATCTACCGGCAAGACCGAGAAAGACGCGAAATGCCGTGTGATATTCCATCGTGGCCATAGGGGCTTGAGAGACAGAGATAACTGGCACTATAAAGCGTCTTCATCGGTCGAACCGGCGACCTCCCGAGTACGGGTCGGAAGCGCGGGTCGGAAGTGCAGAGCCTCACCTAATGAGCGTCCGCCTTGCCCGCGCTAAGGTCACCGCTGGCATTGGGCCAAGCGACGCCCGATGGGTGATTAACTGCGCGCGCTAAGGCTCGCGTACCCACGGATCGGAGCAGGAATAAATTTCGCACTCGCAATCGTAGCAACGCCGCTCGCGGTCCACTTACACGGCGCTCGCTGCCTTGGGAGGCCGGAAACGGACGACTGGGATGGAAAAGCGCGCTGTGATCGAGGCAAAGGTTGCGACCTCGGCCGGTCGCCACGAAAGAATTTGGCCTTGGGCGGAATCAGTTCTTCTGTCGACCACAGTCGACTCCGGTTATCGTGAACTTCTGGGGAATAACATGTTTGGTTCACTATATCCGATGTCAAAATTACATGGAATTTCTCCACAATCATTAGTTTTATTAATACAGAAACAACAGAATATATTAATTGCACGAACTGAAAATTTCAGTATCTTTATTCGTCATTAAAAACAATTATTTTCAATATTATTTGCTTAGTACGTTTTTCACTAGCAATTTCTCTAAGTTCTTCTCCAGAGTTAGTGTTCTTTCCCCATACTTGATTCTTCATTGTCCTCTGTCTCTAACTATCGTAATGTAGTCTTAACACCTTTATTTTTTTGCCTCTTGCACTGTTGGAACACAGTTCCTCTCTCTGAAGGCCTTCTACTCGCCTAGTGACATAAGAGATCCAATTAACTTTCCGGGCATTGTGTTTCCTGCGTTCGCTATAGCCGAGGTTCAGATTCACTATTAGTGAATTTTCTCGTGCTTATTTGTAATGTAAGTGAAACGGGACCAGTGATAACCAAGGGTTCAGTATAACCGAGAGTACACTATATTCGAGTTCACTATAACCAGAGTCGAATGTACTCTTTTCAGCTTCCACAGGAGAGGAAAGTTCGCTTTTTTCTTTATTGGTCATCAATAGCAGTAAAAACAGTACGTGACTTTGGAGGACAAAATGCAGTCTTCATACGTTTTCATGTGTACCCGAATAATAACACCTCTCTTTTACTATTCGTAGTCGAATTGTGAATAAATGTAGCAAGGAGAATTTTTATTTTATTTATTTATTTACGTACAATAATACAAATTACAATACAACGTTGTGTGTGTTTCAACTATCACTACATATAACTAGTATTAACTTCAATAATAATGTTTAACAAAATATTATGGGACAAAAATATTTCTATAATGAGTAAATTAAAAATCAAAGATAATAGTTGAGAGTACAGTTACATACGGAGCAGAAGTATGGAAATTCAATCAATCTTCCAAACCTGCTTTATTATCCATAGAGATGAACGTTTTAACAAGATGTGTAAGAGTATCAACGGGAGGAATTAAAAACTATTGTAAGGGAATGAATGAAAAAAATAAATAAGTTTTAGATTACTTAAATTATAAGCAATTAAGATGATTTGGTCATATTAATCGTATGGAAATGAATCGTATAACCAAACAAATATATAATTGGACTCAGTAGGAAGAAGAAAAAAAGGAAACAGAAAAGTACTTTTTATCGTATAACGAAAACAATCCTCAGTCTCAGAGCCCTTGACTGCAAGATCTTGTTGAACGCGGCCAGACCACCTGCGAAATTCAGTTGTTCTGTGTCGTTTCGCAAATCGTTACAAGGATCAGATAAAAGTAACGTTTATAGAACGGCTGTGCGTTGGTGTAGTGCAAGAAAAGAAACAGGAGGTGGCGCGTTGCGAGTCAGAGGTTGTCTTCTCCAGCGCTGCCACCTCGGCGTGGGCGGGCAAGGCAGTCGGGCCTTTGCAAGGAGCCCGAGCGATGTGTTGTGGTACGCGTGGTTTTGAACTCTCGAGGTATCGGTACTGATACACTCAACGTATCGGTAATGATATTGGCCACTCAGTAATATCGTGATGTCAATATGCAAACTGCTGTATCGATATCAGAAAATTAATTGCTATCGTGAAATGAGTGGAGAAAGAAAGAGAAAGAGAGAGAGGGAGAGGAAGAGAGAGGGGAGAGAGGAGTAGTACAGAGTTATCGTGTGTGTGTGTGTGTGTGTGTGTGTGTGTTGGCGTGATGGCGGAGCGGGGTCGTGTTTACCGCATAGAAGAGAATGGAACAGTGCTTGGGGACAGTACTTGTGCGACAGTGCTTGTGGGACAGTGCATGCGGGACAGTAGTTGTGGAACCGTGCATGTGGGACAGTACTTGCGGGACAGTGAATTTGGGACAGTGCGTATGGCACAGTGCACATGGGACTGCTTGTGGCACTATGCTAATGGGACTGAGCTTATGAAACTGCGATTATGGGAGTGCGCTTATGGGACTGCGCTTGTGGGAGTGCGCTTATGGGACTGCGCTAAGGGGAGTGGCTTAGCGGAGTGGGCTTAGGGGACTGGGCTTAGGGGACTGGGCTTAGGGGACTGGGCTTAGGGGACTGGGCTTAGGGGACTGGGCTTAGGGGACTGGGCTTAGGGGACTGGGCTTAGGGGACTGGGCTTAGGGGACTGGGCTTAGGGGACTGGGCTTAGGGGACAGAGCTTAGGGAACAGGACCCACGGAACAGAGCGGAACGGGGCGGACGGTAGAGAGGCGGATCCGAAGTGGATAACGCGCGCGCGAGCGACAGCGGCGCGCAATAGCCCGTCCGGGCGTGGGGCGGGGCGGGGCGGGGCGGGGCGGGGCGGGACGGGGCGGGGCGCGGTGGGCGTGGGCGAAGGTCGGCGCAAGGCCGCGGGCGGGCGGAAGTGGCTTCGCCCCCCGCCCCTCTCCCCTCGCCCCTCGCCCCTCACTGCACACCTGCCGCACACAGCACAGCACAGCACAGCACAGCACGGCCACGGCTATCATTAGCACTCGAACCATTATACTGCCATTTTTCTAACTTTGCCCCCAAGGCCCGTCTTCATGATGGAATATGTCACGGTATTTCGCGTCTTTCTCGGTCATGCCGCTAGATATCGCATGATCGCGACCGTATCAAGCAGGGCTTGCCATCATACCACATCTACCGGCACGAGCGAGAATGACGCGAAATGCCGTGTGATATTCCATCCTGGCCGTAGGGGCTTGAGAGGCAGAGTTAGAAAAATAGCACTATAGCAGGGCGTGCGACTGTACGTATCATTCTTAATGCGGCGTCTTTCTTATTATCATTATTATAATGCAGCGGATTTCTATGATTTTGCAAATTTTTTTGTCATTTGCTTCAGGCCACAGCTAAGTGAAATTTCTAACGTTTCGTTAGAATTGGATGTTATGTAGAGTTTTATGTAAGTGGATATTTGTGCATATTTGGCCTGTTTTTCCTGTTGGCGCATATTCGTGTAATTATAGGCGCATATTTTGCATATTTCGTTAAAATAGAGACGTACCTGTAATACGTTTCATATTTTCATAGAATGTGTTTAATTGTGAGCGTTCATTGGTTAGAAAGAGCATGTCACAGTTTGAGGGTTTTTTGTATAGATGATAAAATACTTGTGCAAATGTAGGATATTTCTTGATAATATAGGGATGATTTAAACCAGTAAGTAGATATTCAACAAGTCATACAATGTAGTTGACCAAAGTGAATATTTACTTCAATATTTGATTCGATTAATTTATTAGTGATTCCGGGCTGTCAGCTGCTAAGATAATTAGTCCCGTGTGTGTAATGCATGTTTTTATCACTGGAGATGGCGTTGATCTTCGCCCACTGGATGGCGACCTACCGTCGGTTAGTAGAGATTTCCCCAACCAGGTATCTTCACCAGCGGGGCACCACCTCATTAGCGACAAGCTCTAACCTCCAGACGGGGCTCCCGGCGTGTGTGGTAGTGTAGCACATGTTAATGTAAGTGTGTAAGAGGAGGGGATAGGACAAGGAAGAGGAAGGAAAGATCACGCACGGTTCGTGGCCCGTTTGTTAGGGTACTGCTCCGGCATTCGCCTGGTGTTGATCGGAGAAACCACGGAAATCTACCGGTCAGAGCAGCCGACCGCTAGAATTCTCCTCCAGACAGCGACTGAAGCTAATGTCGAAAATCTTTTGCCCGTCGCGACTCAACCCCAGGACCTCCCGGTCAGAGACACTGCAGTGACGTCAACTCATGCTCTGAGCCACCCAAGTGGGTACAGATTCGACTGCAGAAATCTTTTTGCTAAAAAATCTATCTGCAGCGGAAATCTGTGAAAGCGGACGGAAACTATTTACGATGACGGTTCATTTTATGCAGCTGTTACTGAACATTTCTCATACGAAGGAAAAGAAAGTTAAAAATTCATAGTGGTAAATAAACGCTGAAATGTTGAATTGGGTGATGAATCGCCCAAAAAATGAATGAATGTGGAAGCATTTCTGTTCGCAATGTCAGGATTTTTTTCAGTGAATTTGTGTTTTGGAAGAAAGAAAATCTTTAGCATGGTCTTTGAAAAGAAAAGAAACACGGAAGCATTCTTGCAAAAGTTAAGAGAGAATGAAACATGAGTATAAAAAATAGGTGTTTATAGTGTAATGTTTAATAATGAGTTATAACAACAAAATATTTGCTTTTTGAAGTGTCGTGAACAAACATTGGTCCAAAAATCTGCATGTAATTTCAGATTTACGATTTTTTATGAATTTCTGAATACTTAAATTACTTAAAATGTATAAGTTACCATAATAAGAATTTTTAATGGAATTAGGGTAATTTCTTAAATTTGACCGATATACAATCATCTTACAGTATTAAACATTATGAATTACAGTTAACATTTATGCGTGATGATTGTACCGCAATTGTTTAATGATATTGCATTATGGCCCAGAGACATTCTAAATAGAAATTCAGCAATTGTTTTATTTAATCGTCAAGAACTAAAAATGGTACTTGTTATACCAGGTTTTTTCATTAAACTTAGAACTGATATTAGTGTTTATAGACTTGTTGAGTTAGTAAGTACTAGAAACCTGTAGCAGCAAATACGTTGCTGAAATCATTGTCCAGATGTAGCACACACACTGCTGAAGATCACGATCAAGATCAGAAAGTATTCTCAAATAACAGTACAACAAATCAAATGTTTGAACAAAATCAGTCTCGTAGTGTGGTCTTTATGGATACACAGTACAATAGATTTACAGTTTAAGAATATCAACATCGCGCTACCGTAACAAACACTGTTCTGGAACGCAACAAATGAATGAATAGCACACTACCGATAAGGAGGCCGACCTGTTCCTTGGAATTTTGATATCTGTGATGACAGATGCGTTGTAATCACTGACCATTTGCATTTCAGTAGAAACACGAAGCACGAATTAATACCGAATAAAACAATCAAATACAGTCGAATCTGGTTATAGAGAACTCGGATGTACTGAACCCTCGGTTATAGTCACTGATCCCATTTCACTTACATTACAAATGAGCATAAGAAGCTTCGGTTATAGTGAACCTGAACCTCGGCTATAGTGAACGTAGGAAAGAAGTCCTGGAAATTAATTGGATCTCGGATGTTATTAGGCGAGTAGAAGAGCCTTCGGAGAGTGGGACGGAGTTTCAACAGTGTAAGAGGTATTGAAAGGTATCGAGACTGCATTACGATACTTAGAGGCAGAGTACAATGCAGAATCAAGTATGGAGAGTACACGAACTCTGTAGAAGAATCTAGAGAAACTACTAATGAAAAATGTGCGAAGCAAACAATTGAAAATAATCGATATTTTTAAGGACAAGAGTTATTGAAATTTTCAGTTCACGCTATTATTGTATTTTTTTGTATCTCCATATTAATAAAATAAATCAGTGGGGGAAATTCTATTTAGTGTTTTCTATATACTGAAGTATCCAAACATGTTAGTCCCCAGAAGTTCACTACAACCGAAGTCGACTGTATTTGTATTTCGCAGTGAAATCAAAACTGTTTCATGTTTTTTTCGACTTCCTGAATATCTATAAAAAACATATACATCTTTGAAAAGGCCGGAGGCTGGGTAGTTGCCTTTCAATTTTTACGTGTACTGGTAATTACTAACCCAGATGATCATTTAATGAACACGTAACTTTTAAGCTCCTAAGATTCACCTCGTTAATTTTTTAAGTTGCCGAAAGTCGACATCGAACGCATCCAACAATCACACCCTACCATTTTAATTATTATTTACAGCCACATTTGTCATCTACGTATTAAATTGTACAATCCGCGTACGCAGTGCTTTGAGATAATCTCACTTCATATCTCAATCAACATAAATTACGTCTACCCACGTCAGAAGTGTCGTTCTTGTGGTAGGTAATCTCGCGTATCTAACCCGTTTATCTAAGAGTTACGATCGCGTCCACTCTCGTAAGTCTTCGGTCGTCACAACAGATTTCTACTTCGTCACGCGCCACGGATGGGTCCGTTTACCCGGCTTGCTCATTACGTTTGTGGCGAGGCCTTGAGCGAGTGGTTCGTACCGGTGTGTGTAAAGTGTGCGTTAAAGAGCCGGCTGGACGATGACGCAGTGGCTACGGCCCGTTACCCGCTCAAGTCCTGTTTCCCTGCCCTTGCACAGACCAGAGGCGTATCTAGGTATTCAGGCGCCCCTGACAAGCACCGAATTTGCGCCCCAATCAAGTTACTTCAAATTAGGGTGATTGTTATTTCTTTTAGCGGGTATACTCCAAATAGCGCCCCTTGTGAGTGGCGTCCGTGGCACGTGCCATGTCTGCCATACCGTACATAGGCACAGACCAGACGTACTTTGGCACAGACCAGCCGCAGTATCTTGTACTTACCCGTTTTCTCCTGTTGTCCTGCTTCCGTTTGTTCTTCAGTCTTTTCTTATTCGACATTTTCTTTTTTGACCTTACCTTGAACCTTCTTCTTGAACATTTGTTTGTTCAACATTTGTTTATTCAACTTTTGCTTGTTCAACCTTTGCTTGTTCAACCTTTGCTTCTTGAATCTTTGCTTCTTGAACATTTGTTTCTTGAACATTTGTTTCTTGAACATTTGCTTCTTCAACTTTTGCTTCTTCAACGTTTGCTTCTTCAACTTTTTTCTTCTCTTTCAGCCTTTTTTCTTCTCCTTCAACCTTTTTTTCTTCTCCTTCTTCAACCTCTTTTTTCTTGTCCTTTAATCTTTTTCTTCTTCTTTATTCTTTTTCTTCTTCTTCAACCTTTTCCTTCTTCTTCTTCTTCTTCTTTTAATCTTCTTCAGCAATTTTTATACCGGATCTTCGTCACCATTTTTTCCTTAATTTTATCTTCATTTCCTTCGTCTTTTTCCTCTGTTTATTCAACTTCTCTCCTTTTTCTGATTTCTCTTTTTCAGCCTTTTTCTTTTCTTTCTTTTTTTCTTCTTCAGAAGCCTTGTCAGCCGCTAGCGATGGAATAGATAGTACGCATTAAAGAGGTCATCCGCAAACCGTGTCATCTCACCAACGGACGATGGTTTTGACGTTTGTGACGACGAGGGAAGAGGATGTGTTATGTCATTTTCCGTTCTCAATCGACATGATACTTAATGCAAAACGTCTCTAGGACGTTGTTTCTAGAATTTCTTTTCGCTTCAAAGAGTACGATTTCGCCCCCTACGTAGTAACACCCAAACCACTAACAGTCTCTTCCATATCTGTGTCGCTGTTTCGAAGAGCATGTTAAGTACAGACGTGCGTGTTTATCGAAAGAGTTCTTTATGAAGTACCGTAAGTTGTATTACAGCACCAAATTGAATTATCGAATGAGGATGTGAGGCCGAGGTTAACAGACAATTGAAGACGTTACGGTACGAATGTCAAATATAGTTTTCCCATTTTGTAAGAGGTCCTGTGAACTATAAGTTTCGTTTACATTTGATTATTCATCTTGCGAATGTGGCCGATGTATGCCGATTAAGATAAATAATGCTATGGATTATCAGAAAATGATCAGAACACTTTTCCTTCGCAGTTCGGAAATGATTGTTCTCAATGGTGGGCTATGAATTAAAACACTTGTTTCCTAGCAGCTTATATTACGACATGAAGTTTGAGTTTCTAAAACCAAAGTGGATTAAGTACGTTATATGCGAGCTTGAGAATTTTAAATTGTTTTATAATGCAGTTAAAATAATAACGGACTTTTATTTACAAAACTCAATCAATTAGAACTTAGGGGGGGACCTATCTTTATTTAATTTATAATTGATCTACGAAATGTGCATGTGTTTCTTACTTGATTACCAAAAGATTGAATGGAAAGCATTTTACCTACGATGTGGGGCCGTGAAATAATCATTCATATAATATAGACTTTTAGTACCTTCGTTAGTTCATTCTTTCTACAGTTACACAGTACCACATGTCGTAACTTTACCGTTCACGTGTCTACATTACAAGCGTTCCTGAATCTGCCTTCGAAGAATTCCATGTTAGCACTGTTCTTTCCGAAATTTCATCGTTAGTCGGCAACTTTCTACTCAGCAGGTTGATGTAGTCGTCAGACCATCCTCGCTCCCGACCGTAAAACCAAAAACAGTGTGTAGAGAAGCTTCACCCTGGATTTATTTTCTATATATTAATGTAAACAAATTGTCGAACAATTACTTTCGCACTTTACACCTACCTTTTAATTAACGTGTGTAAATTAATTCACGACTCCACGCAAATAAAGTCGCGGGTAGAGCTAGTTTATCATAATAATCTCTACAAAGCTGGTCTACAGGACCGTGATCGGCTCTTGTGTAAAGATGCAGATTACCAACGAGTGAGCTAACATAGGGTGGCCGTGAATAGGCCTTTGAAATTTTGTAAATTTTTTATAAAAATGCACATTTTGGGGTAAGATTTTGAATCGCAGCTACGGTATACTCGTATTTGATTCAAAATTATTCGTGTCAAATTTGAGCCATTATTCAAGGGGTGTTATTTTTTCTGACACATGCGGTTGCTTTATATAACAAGTTAAACTTTGAGTTTTAATAATTTAGTCGTATCGAATAACTTATTTTCGATTCCAGATCGATTGAAGCCTCTTTTGTCTATGATGCCGTATCCAGATTCATTCAGGCAGGAAATGAGTAATCATAGGACAAACATTGATGAGGAAATAAAAGAAAATTATAATGAAAAACAAGTAAATTCATTTATTATAAGTTATTTAATACAATAATTATTAATTAAAATTTATAGAATGAGAAAAATTCAAGAAAACGAGATTTGAATATTGAGCACTTTGTGAAGTATTTACGCCAATCGAAGAGAAAAGAAAACAAGTTATATTGCAATAATACATTACAAATATACAAAGCAGAACGAAAAAGAATAAAGCTGAGAATATAGATCATGTGTTTGTATAAGGCAGCGTATAATGTAAATGAATGAAACACTGAATACACTTGAATAGTAGTTTATGCAATTACTTTAATGTTAAGCTTTATTGCATGAGTACATGTTTTGAAGATGAGTGACGTTAGCAGCGAGTTTTCAAATTTGTACGAATGCAATAAAACAACATTATAAATGAATTGCATACGTTATTTTTTTTATGGCAGCATTATAAATTTATAAGAAAATCAAACTTAATTTTGCGAAACAACTTTCCTGTTATGTCTCGGGTACTTTTTTTTTATTTGTCAAAAAAACAGTAAAAAACTGTATATGACGTGTGGGGTAAGAAATTTATCTGCGCACATTTTCTTGAGGGCCAGAAATTTTATATATATAAAAAAAACGAAAAAAATGAATTTAGAAAATAATTATTTTAGAAAAATAAAGATATTTGAAAAATGTTTTTCCCGAGTTATAGAAAATCAATTTCAACTGTAAATGAACTACAAGCAAAAGGAGTGCTCAACAAAACGTGCGCACAGTGAAGCTACATTTACGTCCAGAAGCAAAACAAGGGGCCATCTCAGCATTTGCTCAATGGATCAGGGAACTGGACAAAAACCTGATCGAGATGGGGGTCATTGACCCGGAAGCTGAAGTACTTTACTTGTTACAGGCGTATTAAATATTTTTTTAAATGTATACAATGCAAACATAAACTAATTCATTATATATCTCTGTTTTGTTACATTAAACATTATTTTTCTTTTCACGATCAGTATAGTCTCTAATTGTATAGAAACAGTTTTGCAGCAGAAAATATTTTACTTTTAACTTAAATTTGTGTACCGACTTTAATTGTTTTATGTCATCTGGCAATACTTGACATCCGTGCGAGAAAACGGTGGTCGGCTGTTCCGTTTACCTCTACCTCCCGCCGATTCTCTCGCTGCGATTGGCGGAATGTGTGATGACGCTATCATTCGTGCCGTAAAATCTAATACATCATTTGTGCCGCAAAACGCCCGATTATGAACGATTTCTTGCAACATAAAACGTCGTTCATAATGCTGGAATACAAAAAAAAAAAATTAAATCTCATTTACTAATTACATAAACCTCTCTTCCGTAAGTTTTATTCATCACCCAACCCAAACAGCGTATGATCACACTCATCCAACCACGAAACGCCCAATCACTGCTTCACGTTCACTTCAAATGACGTCCACATCCCCGGATCACCCGTCTTCCTTGACACGATTCCACTCGCGAGCGGGCTGGCGTGCTGTACTCCATTTAAACATACTTGCACTTCAAGGTCACAAGCTGGAAGGAGAGGGGACGTTTTCCAACGGATCAGGAGCTTCGATACCAGGGTTGCCAGATCTATTGCGAGATCTTTCCCCACCACTATTAGGAGAAACTTCCCCAAAAAATACCCAAACATTCTACGTCCATTTACCCCATTTTTCCCCAACAGCGAAAAAAAAATCTCATTTCGTGACAAAATTCTCAGATCTGGCAACCCTGTTCATACCAAAAATAATAATAATAATAATAATAATAATATATAATTAATAATAATAATATATAATAATATAACGAAGCTCTCGATTGGATGACAGACAGTATCCTTCTCTCCATCCGGCTTTGTGATCTTGAAGTGCCACTGTTTTTGACCCTTAGTTGGCTGACGGTACTTACAAGTACCACATTAGTGGTACGCATATTTAATAAGTACTATTGCGTGCCAGCGAGTCCTCACAGGTTGTTGGTACTATTAAGTACCAGTTCCTGGTGTGGTGAATAAGTTACAATTTGTAGGGTTTTAAGAATGTATAGCTTTCTCACTGCGTTTGTTTGATGTCGTGTTTTTGTTGCATCTTCAGGAAAGGGTACGAATTCTAATTCTGTATTTTTTTCTTGAATTTATTTTTGTGGTAAAAATTCACCTCCCTTGCTCCAATCTAACTTAATATCACTTTTTTAATTAAATATACGTGTAAAAAACTCATTAACTGATAAAGTGTGGTTATCCAGTACTTGTAGTACATACAAATACCACGTATTTAAAACATGAAGATGTAGAAAAATAAAAATTTGCAAAAATATATGATTATTATTTACTTATTCGAATATTATTACGCAGTTGAGGTAGGATTGACTCTTATCTTGGCTTCAGGCGTCTATGGTCCGATTAAAAGAAGTTGGTGATTTGACAGTTGGCGAATGGAAAGGAGCGCACGTTGACAGGTTGCGTATCACTGACACGTGGTTCTCTAGGGACACGAAAATTAACACTTGAAATAAATACGTAGGTTATTTTTTTAAATATGGTCCGTTTGTGAATGACAGTGGAGATTGCACGCGATCGGACGTCGTGTTCGTGAATTTCTGATTCCACATACTTTGCCCGCTATGTCTGTGGGCCGAGCTGTAGAAGTTTAAAAAATGTTAAGAAAATTGTGTCGCCCGCCGATATTCCCATGTGTCTGCACAAACACAAAGGCGAAACAGGTCCTTTGGATGGAAACAACTGGATCATCCACCTTACAGCCCAGACCGTGCACCTACTGACTTTCACATGTTTAGACGTTTAAAGGATTTTGTTGGATGTCAACGGTTCAGCAACAACAATGAAATGAGAACTGCAGTCAGGGATTGGACTTCTTCACAGGCGGCAATTTCATTGACGACTGAGTTCAAAAACGTGTTGCACGGTACAACAAATTGTTGAAGAAAAATGAAAATACTTAGAAATAAAGATGAACGTATGTAGATTATTGAAAAAAAAAATTATGATATGTTCAATATTTTATTTTTTATTAACAAACGGACCTTATTTAAAAAATAACCTTCGTACTTATAAAAGTAACCAAATCGTATAGTCATATTGTGTGAAGCAACAGCTTCAGAAGCAGAACTGTCAATCACCAACTTCTTTTAATCGGACCATCAGGGTTAAAACGGAGTGTAGACTGCGCACGGGAGAGCGGCCAGGACTTCCTTGAGAACAATCCAGCAATCGCCGCCGCGTAAACAGCGCCGCTTCGCGGTGACGAATGCCGATCCCCCACTCGCCACGGAGAATATGGAGCGCGCACGCGGCGGTCGCCTTGCAGGGCGGCCAACCCTCCCACGCCGTCTCCGCCAATCACTCCTTCGCCGCGACCACTTGTCGCAGCACGAACTGCGCGCTCGGCACGGATTGCTGCTGATTGGTGACGGTAAAACAACTACGGAGCTAAGCTGCCTTCACGTGTTCTGATAAAAGTTGCAGAATCGTGGGATAGCGGCTGGGAGTTGTGCAAATGATTGTGTCACGGCCATTGGGATGGAGATATTAGAATTATTTATGTTAAAAAAAGTAGCGAACAAATTCATTTCGTAAATCTTTACGAATTGAATTTTTTCGCTACTTTTTAACATAGAAAATTCTAATATCTCCATTCCCATGGCCGTGACAATTCGTTCGTTAGATTTCCGGGGGTGTGGGTTGCAATGACCATTAATTCAGCCGGTGCAGTGCATGTTTATTGAGGGAGGTGACGGTGGATTTCCTCTGCAGGACGGTGAGATACCGCGCCGAACCAAACTCGAGCTTGCAGGGTTTTCGCTAACCAGGAATCTCCTAATAGCGGTCCAGCAGAGACGACCTCTAAGCACCCGACATGTGTGTTAGTATAGTACTTGTAAGCGTAAAGCATACTTATGTGTAAATAAAGGGTGAGGACAGGACAAGGAAGACAAAGCAAAGATCGCGCGCTGTCCGTGGCCCGTTTGTTAGGGCACTACTCCGACATTTGCATGATGTTGATCGGAGAAACCACGGAAAACTACCGATGAGAGCAGCCGGCCGCTAAAATTCTCCTCCAGACAGCGACTGAATTCGACCTAGCTGACAAGCTAGTACCGAAAATCCTGGCGCCGTCGGGAGTGGAACCCTACGACCTCTCGGTCGTAGGCACTGCGGTGACATGAATTGATGCCCTGAGCCTGATGAATTGAGAAAGTTGGCAGCTGTGTGCTCGCAGGTCGGCCCCACGCAGGCTTGGTGGGTAAGGAACTTCACCGTCCTGCGCACCCGGATACCAGCCAGTCGGTGCCTCACTGCAACCTACAATTACCGACGCCCCTGGGCTCCCCGACGGGCAGCCGCAATCTCGGAGGGCAAGGACAAGGTTGCGGCTGGTGTGGTGGCGTCCTCTGTGCGGAGGGGCGAGGCTGTTGCGCCCCACCCTACCCGCTCCTCGCCCCGCCTCTCCCTGCCCTGCCCAGCCCCGCTCAGCCCGCAGCCCGCACGCCGTCCTGCTATGTGCCGCGCCCTTCAGCTCAGGCAACGGATCGGCTCCGCCCTGCGCACCCAGGGCCACGGCGAAGAGGTGGCTCAGGGCATCAACCGGATGTCACTGTAGTGCCTCTGACCGGATGGTCCTACGCTTCCACTCCGACGGTGACAGGAGCTTCGACACTAGATTCATAAGTAGGTCGAATTCAGCTGTTGTCTGGAGGAGAATTCTAGCGGCCGGCTGCTAAGATCGATACTTTTATGTGGTTTCTCCGATCGACACCAGGCGTATGCCGGAGCAGTGCCCTAACAAACGGGTCACGGACCGCGCGCGATCTTTCCTTCCTCTTCCTTGCCCGATCCTCATCCCTTACACACTAGTATAGCACACGGTACACTGCAGTAGGACTTTCGACACTAGCTAGATCGAATTCAGACGCTGTCTGGACGACAATTCTAGCGGCCGGCTGCTCTGATCGGTAGATTTCCGTGGTTTCTCCCATCAACACCAGGCGAATGCCGGAGCAGTACCCTAACAAACCCCGCGCGATCTTTCCCTCCTTTCTTTGTCCTTTCCTCAGCCCTTCCTTACACACGATTACACCCACATGCATTACATTACCACACATGGTAGGAGACCAGTCGGGAGCTTCGAGTTTGTCCCGGCAGGGGCGGTACCCGCAACGTCGATGTGTATTACTGTTGTCTTGTAGCCTTCAGGCATTTCCTAGCTGATAATACTAGTTCTGTGTGAGGATCAGAAACTAGTCCT
>JAHLJT010002630.1:116360943-116375966 GCA_031308135.1 Acheta domesticus
GATCTTCTTTCTCTTTTCCAGTCATTAAAAGTTTTAGTTGGCAATAGAACACATAGTTTAAGCTAGAAAAGTTTCATTTTTATACTGATCTATAGTTTGAAGAATCACAAAGAAGATGAATATTTCAACTCTTTTGACGAAAACACTGGCCTTATTTCCCTTTTAAAGTCGTAGATCCATTTGAATTTGTATTTTTTAAGTAAAAATTCCTTTCAGAAGCGTCTCATATCGAGATACAAAATAATCAGCATGCTTTATTTCCCAGTGCCCCGCTGCTATACTTCGATTAAAAAATTGAGTCTATTGACCCTTGGTCTGCTGTGACGCTGCTACTGGCTCACTGTAGTGGCGTCATATGGTGACGTTCATAGCTCCCGATTGGTTGACAGCGTCACAGCTGATCAAGTGCCAACGAATAATGTTTTTATCGGTCACATGCATCTTTAACACCTGTTAACATGCAACCCTACTCGTTTGTTAACTACTGTTGTGCCTACCTGCATGTTAAGAAATGATCATGCTTAGCAATGGGTTTTAACGTCCTTAGCAACATAATAAACTACCATCGATTCATCGCAAGTCAAATGTTTATTGAGAAAAACATCCCGATGTTCAAAACAAACCAGATTTAAATAATTCAGAATATAAGTAATTTATATTAGTTTTTAGTAATATTAATAATAATTATTGCTAATTGTAATACTAATAGTACAATTAAATGAAACTCTCTTCTGGCAATCATAATTAGTCTAGAGACGATCTGAAGGTGTCGTCGCTGGACGCGCCAATTTCCTTACCGAATGTCACTTCTTTAGATATCTTCCACTTTTTCTTTAGGTTCAGGAGAATTATTTCATCTAACTTTACTCGAACCACAGTATACAAATATTATTTAAATAGATATATAACAAACAACACCTGATAATACGTACTAACGTGTCGCAACAACAGAATGAATTTATTATGGCAATAATGTAAATGTTGACATAAATCGTGAGATTTTATGGTGACCGAACATATCTAGAAATGTTATGAGTGTTATTACTGCAGAAGTCAAAAGTTAAAGTCGAGGCGGAGCGTAGCGGAGCTCAGATTTTTAATTTGAACGAGGCAGTAATAACACTCGTAACATTTCTAGGTATGTTAATAGCTATAATCGAAGTACAGTAATCCCTCAACATTCGTGAGAGTTAGGTTTCTAAAAAAACATCGCGAATGTCAAATCCGCAAAATGGTGAGTCTAACTTTTAATGAAAAAAGGTAAGTTATTTTTCTTGATATCGAAAAACTGTTTCAAAAGGGAAAAAAATTTCAAGCAATTGCAATGGAAGTGAGTAAGCACTACTACAAACAGAATTCACTATTAACATCACAAAGAGAAGAAATAAAATAATATTTGAAACTTATTTCAAAGTCGAAAGTGATTCAAAATAGGATTCGTTTTTTCTCATCACTCTCATTATAATATCCAAATGTGGAAGAGTTGCTGCTTCTATTTCTCTCTTAAATTTTGAAGTAATTTCCATGTTCGGGTTATGTTTAAATGCACTTTTCCGCAGAGCTTATCGAAGGTTAGACATCATTAAAAGTTTTGACGTTGAAGTTGCTCCACGACGTAGTTTTTCCCTTCCGTTAGTTCATCATTACGTTCGAGGGAGGTTTCTTCGATTATTTCTCTCTTCAGTGAAATCATTACAATGAGAGATGCACAGATCCTGAATAGCTTTTCTGTTTGTGTGGCCAAGAACCCTTACCTCAAACTTGACGAAACTGAATTGAATTATTTTACAATTTTGTTTTTCTGTTAATGTGACATTGGAATTTCCAAATTGATAATTTTTGCAGATCGTGATAATTTGAGCTTCGGTGTCTGTCAAGATCGGTTCCTAGATGACTGTGATAAGGAAATGTAATGTGTTTGCTTATTTTCTATTAATGTGAACTGACATTCAACTTTGACAGTTTTGCGTGACACTGCGGTGTCTACGAGTTCGTTCCAGATGACGCTGATAGAGGCTTTCAAAAAAAATGTTGTACGACCAAAAGACGCACTCGCGAATGTTGAAAACCGGTATCGATTTCTGTAATCGCGATGTTTCGGAACTCGCGAATGGCGAATCCGAAGATGTCGCGGAATTACTGGGCATACTGCGATTTTTCTAACTTTGCCCTTCGATGCCCGTCTTCACGATGGAATATGTAACGGTATTTCGCGACGTTCTGCAGGTCGGTGCCGCCAGACATCGCATGATCGCGACCGTATCAAGCAGTGCTTGCGATTATGCGACTTCTAGCGGTACGACGGAGAAAGACGCGAAATACCGTGTGGTATTCATCGTGGCCATCGGAGCTTGAGGGGCAGAGTTAGCAAAATCGCACTATACTTGTGCGTGTATTCCGGTGGGAGGGCGCGGCGGAGGCGAGGTGCGGTGCAGCGGGGAGGGGAGGGGAGGGGAGGCAGAGCGAAGGGGTTGTGGGCGTGGCTCGTCCCTGGTCTCCCCCAAGGCGCAGGCGGTGCAAGGGCCGAGGGTTGGCGCCGGAAGGGGGCGTGGCAGGGCAGGGCAGGGCGCGGCGACCGTTGCGCTCTCGCAGCCGCACACGTGCAGCGCCCTGGAAAGGGCCTGCGCGAGGCCGAGGGCGGATACACGGCGAAGAAGAAGAGGAAAAAATGTCAATGGGGCCTTGGTGGATCTTGCTGTCCGGGATCACCCGCGAAACGGGCGGTCGACGTCATCAACAGTTTTCTAACAGGCCGCGCATCCGCGACGTCGATGGTATATCGCAGTGTTGTCAAGGTCGATGCCACGAGCGGCAGTCCGTGGCACGGGTGCCACGACCAAATCGCCCGTCCACGCAGTTCATTACCTCGCCACCAAACACAACGCCATCTCTATTGTAAAACGACGGGAATACTAATGTTTCCTCTCCCGACGCTAGTGGTGCAGAGAAGCTCGTAGCATGACACGATAACGCAAGGCGTGCCACTGTTACCAGTAGGAGACCTTGACACCAGTGGTATAACGGTTAGGTATCGGACTGTTATGCCCAAGTTCGCGCGTTCAGACCTGATCGAAACTGTGGATTTTTACGCCGAAAAAGTACGTCTTCTGTCGAGGGGAAGTAGAGCCGGCTGACCCGTGTTAGTAGATTTACTTGCATGGAAAAGATCCACAAGCCTAATGACACCTCTGAGTTAAATTTAAAATCGCCTGTTTCGTCGCCCAGAGAATACCTTCTTTCTCCGCTAGTTGCTGAAAGCGACGTAGCGAAATTGGCGTGGTCTGACGGACGAGCAGGCCTCGTGGCCTGAGTCTCGCCACGTAAAATAAGGCTTCAATTCAATTGAATTCAATACATTCTCATAGTCTTCCTTGTCCTACCGTCACCCTTTACACTTATATGCACTACACTACCACACATACCGGGAGACCGGTCCCGGCTGGGCCTGTTCCCCACTGGTGGGCAATACCTGGTTAGGCAAATCTCAGCAAGCCGTGTAGATCGGCGCCTGATCTCACCATTCAGTGGAGGAAGACCACCACCAACTCTGGAAGAAAAAACATGCATTTCACCTACAGGACTAATGACTTTAGCAGTTGACGCGCCTGTAATCAATAACCAGAGAATCTAGTGGCACCCACACACAAGTAGGAGCACGGTACAGGAAATATAGGATATGGTTACTGATTATTTTGTATCTCGATATGAAAAGCCATTTTAAAAGAGATGTTTATATCAAAAATCTAGAAGTTGAAATGGTGCTGGTTGGAAGTTCCTGTTTTATCACTTAATATTTACTTTTCCTGTCATTTGATTCTTATTTCACAACTTTTTATTCTTCGCCCTCACTTTTTTTATATGTTATTTTTATTCTTCGCCCTTACAGGTTTTGTATATTAATATTATTTAAAACTTCAAATGTAAAACATGACGTTAATTTAGTCACAATTGTTTTGAAAATTACAGAATTGCAATTTGCGGGTTTCTGATTTGTAGCCACCTTCAGGCTAAAACAGTGATTATTTTCTTTTACAATACAATAACAATTTTTGTTTATAAATATTGTGTCATATTTTCTGAATGTGGTATTGAGTAATCGAACGTTTACAGCACAGACAAGACTTTGAACCATGAGATTTTTCAAGAAAACTTACATCACAACTTAATTTATATTGATATCTGGCAGGTGAATCGTAAACTATTTAATTGTATGTCAGCTTCTACTGCGAATACATTCGTTTGTTATTCCACCTTTTACTTTGTTATTCTTCCGCTTGAATTCCGCTTGTGAGCTTAGCAGATTTTTCAGATATTTTCTAACATCCGCGACTGCATTTCGTTTGCACGTAATGCATTGTTCCCGCCACTTGTGCACCTTCCGTGGAACGCAGCGCGCCGTTCTCAAAGCATTACTGCCGGCGTGTGGCTCGCCCCGAAGTAATTGTTTCATTACTCCGCTGATACAAGCAAGATGGCGCGGGGATCGGGACATCTCTTCGGGGCGGTACCTGCGGATCCAGGCACGGGGCCCGTGCTCGCTTTCTAGCCACCGGTGGGGGAGGGGGTGCCTAGGTACCTCTGGGGCTTTCGCAAACACAACGCAGGATGGGCGCGCTTTCTATCTCTGCCACACAAAGTCCAGCCCAGGGCCTGTTCACGTCCCATATAACGTGGCGGAGACCATTACTGTGGCGCAGTGGCGGCTCTACCATAAGGTCACATGGTCACGTGCCCTCCCACTTGTAAAGGAAAATATTAATAGTGGACTGAAATGCGTGTCATATTATCGAGTAATAATTCTAGAGAATTTACATTAAGGTTTTCACGGGCGATATCGATACTACTTTACAGCGCTGATAACGAGGTAGTTGTGGCAACAGGGCGAAGTTCGCAAGCTTCGTGTGACCAGCTCCCTCCCGTTTAGCAAAGCTTTCTCCCATAGTGCGGGGAAAAATGGAGGGGGTAATGCTCCCTTAAGGCCCTTCACGGTCACAAGTTTTTGTGACTGCCACTGCAGGCGCCACTTTACAGATGTACAAACAACGCTCATAGTGTCTGAGAAATGAAATGCTGATTAGCTCAGGGCCCGCGTAATCTTCATAATATCAGCAGCTGTGAATTCTGTGCGAGTTATTTTTCTTGAGCGAGTGCGTTTGTTGTTTCAGTTTTCTCTTCTCATTCATCCGAGTTAAAACGTGAGAAATCAGTGAGGAAGTTCAAGTGTTTTTTAGTTTACAGTGCTTAAATTGCAAAATAAAATTTTTATTAGTTATTTTCTAGGGTTTTTTTGTGCCCCACCTGGCCTGAAGTTTAGGAGCCGCCACTGCTGTGGCGCGCTCTCCTCTATTACCTTATGAACTAAAAGACGAACTGCTACCGACGATGCGTGGCTGCTGCGTGGGTTCGCGAGACGCAAGCAGGCGCGTATTGTTACCAAAGATAGCGTCGATGTTCGCGCGTTCTTCAGTGGTTTCTCATATGTATATATTATTACCGTATGTATTGTTACCGAAGAGCCGTACAATTCTGAGTTCGTAAAAGAAAGTCTACTACAAAAGTGACTTACGTCATTAACTGATGGTACAGTGAAACTTTCTTTTAGTCCTGACATTGTAAATTCAGGAAACATTCAGTAACAAAACACATGAAAAGGAAACAAAATGCGTAAAAACGCCGCAAAAGTCCAAGAAAATGCCCTACAAATTGAAAAATTGAAAAATATGGCCTAATAACTATACATTTCTGTCATCTATATGTCGTAATAAACATTAATTTACAAGTTAGCTACGTCTAGAATGCACGTATGAAAAGATGACTTGTCATATAAATCCAAACCCTGCTACGACCATTGCAGCCGTCGTGCCCTGAAACAACACTAAATTAATCATTGACAAAACAGAAGAACATCGTCACAAATCCCCCTCCCCCAGAAATTCCCGTTCCAGAGGGTTTGATTGATTGATTCGTGTTTCCGGGCGTGTTAACAACTTCGGTCATTAGTCCCGTAAGTGCAGTGTGTATTTTTTCTCGGGATGTGGATGTGCTTTTCCCCACTGGAGAGCGAGATCTGGCGCCGACCTACCGTCGACGAGCGGGGTTTTTTCCCTCAACCAGGTATCTCCCACCAGCGGGGCACCGCCCCGGCCGGGACAAGCTCTAAGCTCCCGACCTGTCTCCCCGGCATGAGTGGTAGTGTAGTGCATGTTAGTGTAGGCGTCTAAGGGTGAGGACATGACAAGGAAGAGGAAGGAAAGATGGCGCGCGGTCCGTGGTCCGTTCCCAGAGGGCAAACGCCTCTAAATCCACAAGGAAATTCCCTAATTCCGCATTGTTGGGTTGATCGCCGTGGTCGACTGAGGAGCACTCCCCTCCCTGGTAATCTGGTCGGGGCGGAGGCGACGTCCGGGGCGACATCTGGTGGTGGCGGCGTCGGCGTCACGCGTCACGGAGCCCCCAATGACCCGCGCGCGGGGCACAATACGACCCCCTCCCCCCCCGCGGGGGGGGGGCGGCGGTGAGAGGCAGCCGGCCGGCTAACTACAAGGGCCCCACCGCACAGGCGCATCCACCGCACAGGCGTAAAAATGCAGAAAAATAGGAGGCTCGAAGGTGTGCATTGAGGAGTTTGTGCATTTGTCATTGGGTGTGTTTGCGTGTGTGTGTGATTGGGTGTACGTGTGTGTGATTGGGTCAATGTATTTTTGTGTGTCTGATTGGGTCAATGTATTTTTCTGTGATTGGGTGAATGTATTTGTGTCTGATTGGGTGTATGCACTTTTCTGTGTGTCTGATTGGGTGTATGTACGTTTCTGTGTGTCTGATTGGGTGTATGTACGTTTCTGTGTGTCTGATTGGGTGTATGTATGTTTCTGTGTGTCTGATTGGTGTTTAAATGCTTCTGTGTGTGTGTGATTGTGTGAGTGTATGTATGTAATTTTGTGTGTGTGATTGAATGCATATATGTATGTTTATGTGTATGAAGATATGTATGTGTGTGATCCAGAAAAAAAAAACATTTCAACTACTGGAGCGATTGCTTCCAAATTGTGCAAGAACACTTTTGAACTACCGAAATATTCGCATTCACAAACTATCATCCCTCCGGTTACACCCAAAGTGTGTATTGTTGGAACGACTCAAATGTCTGTAGGGGCATTGTTGGAGAAGGAGCGCTGGGTTTGGAAGGGGCCAGTGAGCTCTAGTGGAGACTGGAGACACCACTTAGGGCTGAGAAATCGTGACGGTTCGCCATGATGGTGAACGTCTTTTCTTTCCTCATTATCTCAGAACCAAACAGCAGGAATCAGCGTCTCGTTAAATTGTAAAACATTTATTATCTTTTATATTCACGAAAACTGAATACAAATTTGAAGAGGAAGCAATATTTAATACTTTAAAATTGCAATTTACGTACAAAACTTTAACAATCCAATCGTTTATATCTTGGAGACTTTTAAAATTCAGGCAGTGTATTGTTGTTTGGTTAGTATTTTTAATAATTTCTTTTGTTCAATTTATGGGAAAAGAAAATTTTTGTTTAAAAAGAAACATAAAAAAATATTAGTAAGCATTGGCTACCAAATAATATGTAGTACTGCATACTCATTCCATTTTCCTTTACAGAGACGATTTTAAGCATCACTAACAAAACACAGGACACATTTAACTCCGTAAGAAAGTCTGTAGGTAGACGTTCACCGCAGCCAACCTAACGAAAAACGATCGTCACGATTTTCGTTTTCGATTTTCCAAAGCATAGTGTGGCGTACTGGACATGAAAAGCACAGACGACAGATTCTGAATAGTATGTACAGTATATTTACAATAATAAATTACAAGAAAATGTTACAAAATTGAAAACCTTAGGCAACCTTTCTATTCTCTAAGCCGCGAAACCCCGCGACCGTCCCTAGGCTGAGCCCAGTGCCTCTGCTCGAGAGCATGAGAAGCTGCGCGAAGTGCGAGCTGTCGGACATTAGTCCCCGTAACTAGATGTTACATGGCCGGATGCCAAACGTGCAAGGTTGCACGGAGATACCTCACGTCTTTCGACTCACTAGCGTATCCCCCGAGCGCATGTCGGCGCCGCAATAAATACCCCACGGCTCGTCCCCCACTCTACCAGCGGCGGGCGTCATTCGGCTCGCAAGCCAGCCCTCAGCAGATAGCAGCGGTCTTCAATGGACTCGCACTCAGGCACGCCCAGTTGTCCCGCTTATTTTGGGGCTGGGATTTCCTGCCCGGCGCGCGCCGGCGAGGCGCCGCCGCATTCCACCCCCATCCCCCATCCGGCTTAAGGCCGGGCTTTCCAGCGAAACGGCACGTGCGCCACCTCGCGACGCTACAGACCCTCCCATGCCGGGGGTGAGAATTTTTTTTCGCAGCAAAATATGCCCAGGAAAAAAAATTCTGCTAGCTAAAGTACCTGGTCCTGAGACCTTACATCATAATTTTTACATGAACATAATAATATCAAAACCCTATCTAATCAAAATTTGTGAATAAATCTGTGGGCTGTCCCCCCTTTTTTTCCTAACTATGTTGCCATTTACATTTAAACCTTACATGTATTTACATACATAAATATTCTTGACGCATCTTGAACTACATAAAATCCTGAAATACAAAACATTTACTTTACATTGAAATATTACATGATAATTCTTGACGCCTCTTGCATTACATGAAAACCTGAAATATAAAATACAAAACATTTACGTTGCATTGAAGTATTACATAATAATTGTGGAATTCGTTATATACATCATGTGCCGTTCTTAACTGAATTTATTGACACATGTATGTATCTACATATAAAAATGATCACAATAACAAAACAATTTTACCCTTGAATTATAAAATTATTTACATAGAATTTCACCGACATTTATACATGTCATGAAACGTGTGTGTTCCCTACACTGGCCTGTGGATCAATTCACATCATCAAACATGCGACTAAGCGCATCTGCATTAACATTTTCTGAGCCCTTTTTGTGCATGATGCGTAAATCGAGGTGCTGAATTAAAAGGGACCAGCGTAATAATCTGGGGTTTTGCCAGACGTTTTACGCAACCAGACCAACGGGTTGTGGTCGGTTTCGACCTGAATTGTGGCCTGCCCGTCGAGATAAATCTTAAGTTTATCCAACCCCCAAATAAGAGCCAAACACTCAAGTTCTGAGGTGCCATAATGAGTTTCTGTATCACTTAATTTACGGCTTAGAAAAACAACTGGTTGTTCTACTCCCTCATCATTTACTTGGTAGAGAACCACGCCTAAGCCTCTCTGAGATGCATCTGCCTGAACTCGAAATTCCTTGCTATAATCAGGAGCATACACCGCTGTTTTTTTCGCTAAGAGCTTGTCGCAACTCATTGAAAGACTTTTCACATGCCTCTGTCCAGACGACTTTACCCTGGCGCTCGCGTCCCCGCAGCGCATCTGTCAGTGCCGCCGCTTTCTCCGCAAACCCGGGTATCAAGCGTCGATAATATCCTACCAATCCGAGCAAAGAACGCACTTGTTTCTTTGATTCTGGTCTAGGAAAGTTCTGGATTGCTTGTATCTTGGCTTCGGCCGGCCGCAATTTCCCGTTACCGACGACGTAACCAAGATATTTTACATTAGCCCGCGCAAACAAGCACTTGCGCGGCTGCACTGTCAATTTGGCGGATTTCAATATACTAAAGACCGTATCTAGGTGCCGAATGTGTTCTTGCCAAGTGTTACTGAAAACCGCGATGTCATCAAGGTACGGTACCGCGAATTCTTGGCAGTTTTTTAGCAAAGTGCCCATGATTTTACAGCATTGATAAGGGCCGTTCTTTATCCCGAAGGGTAACCTAAGCGGTCGATACGTGCCGAAACTGGTCACGAACGCCGAATATCTCTGCGCCCTATCCGTAAGACCTATCTGCCAGAAACACTTACTTAAATCTAACACACTAATGATTTTAGCTGCAGCTACCTGTTCAATCCGTTCTTCGAGATTGGGTAACGGAAAGTAATCTGTTTTAATAATCTCGTTGAGGCGCCTAAAATCTATGCAGGGCCGTGGAGATTTGCCCGGGGCCTCGATCAGGATCATAGGAGACGTATAATCACTCTCCGCCTCCACAATGATGTTGTCGCGAAGCATTTTGTCCACCTCTTCCCGCAATATCTTAGTTTGTCTCGGCGACATGCGGTAGGGTGCACTTCGGACTACTTTATCAGTGTCAGTTAATTCAATGTCCATGGTCGTTACATCTGTAAGACCAGGTTTCTCACTAAAAATACACCTGTATTTACAAATGACATTTTTAAGTGCTTCGCGGAACTCGGGTTCAACCTTAGTATCGTTTAGCATTTCTTCCGCGTCAAAGTCGCGGGAATCTAATCTTAACGCGTAGCGGTCTAACGCGTCTTCCTCGCCTGCGGCAAGTGACCGTCGCAGAACCGAGAAAGTTCACGTATTCAGTACGTTGGTGATTACTTTTTCATCATGTTGATGTGATACACGCGTGGTTCTTTCCGCCCCGGCATCTGAACTACGTAATTGTTGTCGGACATTTTCTCCCGAACTTCGCCTGGCCCGACCCACTGCACCGCGAGTTTCCGCGTTCTGTTAGGCGCCAAAACCAGCACCTTCGCGCCTATTTCAAAACTGCGCGAGATCGCCTTGCGGTCGTACCACACCTTACGCTTGTGTTGTTCTTCCGCCATTTTGGTATGGGCAAGTTCACGCGAACGCTTCAGTCTATTAATCAACTTGAACACGTGCTCAACCACCGTGCTCCCTTCGCTTTCTGCCGCACCCGCAAGCTTTTCGTAAAGCAGCGTCATGGGTGTGCGGAGATTTTTCCCATAGACTAATTCGGCTGGAGAAAAACCTATCGATTCGTGCACACTCGTGCGTAACGCGAACATAATTGCAGGAAGCTGGCACTCCCAGTCAGTCCCCATCTCTAAACAAAGAACCTTCATCAACCGGTTCATGGTTCTGTGCATCCGTTCTACGGCATTAGATTGCGGATGATAAGGCGAACTTCTAATTAATCTAATGCAAAATCTCTCGGCGAATTCCGCCATCAGAGTGCTAGTAAAACAAGTTCCCTGATCTGTTTGAAGCTCTCGCGGAAATCCAATCCGACTGAACAGATCTAATAAAGCTTCAATGACCGTGACCGTCGTCAGATCACGTATGGGAATAGCCTCGGGATATTTTGTTGCTAAACACATAGCAGTTAGTATGAACTTGTTTCCTGACTCAGACTCGGGAAAAGGGCCACAAGCATCTACATTTACTTTCTCAAACGCCTCACCCGTTATAGGTACAATTTTTAAAGGCGCGCGAAGCTTCTCGCCGCCGTTACCTACGCGCTGGCAACTATCGCAGCTACGTACGTAATTTTCCATATCTTTGTAACAGTTCGGCCAGAAGAAATACTTGGCCATCGCGTCTTTACTTTTTGTGACACCTAAATGACCGTGGGCGACTTCATGGCAAAGCTTCAATATGGTGCCACGATACACCCGCGGAGTCACAAGCATGGAGAATTGCTCACCGCGCTTGCTCTGCCGTTTCCGGAACAAAAGGCCGCGTTCTATAAAATAATCGCGCCGTTCCGTTTCTGGGCCTTCGGCTAGCTCGAATAGCGGTAAGAGCTCTTCATCCTGTCTCTGAGCTTTGGCAAATTCGGACGGGTCTAAACGGGACAATGCAACGCTCCCGGAATCTACTTCAAATTCCGCGTTGTTTTCAACAACATTGCCCGGGTCATTTACCTCGCCTAACAAGACACAAGTTTCCTCGTCGGGAGCTTTCGCGTCCGACGCAGGTTTTTGGGGTGCGTCGCGCGCACGACTTGTTCCTACGACCACGCCTAGCTCGACCGCTCCTTCCCCCAAAGCCTCGTTCATGACCGCAACCGGTGCGTCACCAGGGCGCTCGGCGGCCGGCGCGTTGCCTGGCGCCGCCGCCATCGCCTCCGGCCCCACCCCGTCGCCCTGCCCGGCCGCCGTCTGGGCACGGGTTCGCACCGCACAAAGAAACTGCGGTTCTAAAAACCCTTGCCTGATTTCCGAGAGAAGCGTGGCAGATCGATTACTCAGAATGTAATATTCTAAGTCGCAATTTTTCGCGACTGCGGCTTCGGTAACAAGCTTACCGAACGGGCCTACAATTTCTACCTTAGCTACCGGTAGATTTTTCGGCGCCTCGTCCAAGGGCTGTTTAACCCATACGGATTCGCCGGTATATTGATTCGGCCTGACGTATTTGCTGTTGATCAGATCAACCGTCGCCCCAGAATCTCGTAAGAAGGAAATAGGATTTCCGCAAACCGTGCCGAAAAACGTGTGAGGAAGCAACAATTCCTGCGCACTGGTGTCGACAACGTGGACACATTTTCTCGCTTGATTTGAGCTGAGGGCAGTATTTCTTAATGTGCCCCGGTTTTTTACATAAATAGCACGTGCGTTCCTGCGGCTTGTCGAATTCCGCGTTCCTATCTGCCTTGGGCGCTGCGGGCTTAGAAGTGGAAGGCACGCTCTCCGTCACCTTTTTCCACTTTTGTTCCCCCACAGGCTCCTTGTGATTAACCTTAGAAAAATCTTTCCTATACGCACTAGACCTATTGTTTTCGTAGGTGTCCAGCCTACGCGCCAAATCTTGGGACTGCGAAACCTCGCCCCAAACATCTACGAAATGGGCACGTATGTCCGCCGGTACCTTCCGTTTCATCTGATCGGTGACAATCAAATCTAATAATTGATCATAAGTTTCAACTTTCAACCCTGAAATCCATTTCTGGCAATAGTTCGTCAGTTCGCGAGCATAAACATTCCATGTAGTTTTCGCACCCTTTGCATGACTGCAAAACATCTGACGACATTTTTCAGGCGTGAATTTGTACATATCCAAAAGCTGCGTTTTGATTTGATTATAATCCTGCTCTGAAGAATCTGATCCTACAACTAACCATGTATTTATTTCATTGGGAAGCAATCCCATTAATTGACTGACCCATTCTACCGGCGCAATGTCGAGCTGACGAGCATGCGCCTCAAATACACTTAAAAACAAGGTAATATCCTCACCTTCGCCTTTGAACTTATCCATTACATGGCTGATACGGATACAACTTCTGCTTCCCGAATCTCTACTACCTAAAGATTCGCGCGAGGTAGCCTGATTAGCTAATTTCAGCCGTTCGAGTTCGTACTGCCGTTGTTCGAGTTCGTACTGCCGTTCTTGCTCTTTTTCCTGCCTTTCTCGCTCTTTTTCCTGCCGTTCTCGCTCTTTTTCTTCGAGTTCGCGTAATCTTTCCTGCTCTTTTAATTCAAGTTCGCGTGCTTCGGCGACCTGTTCTTTCTCCTGATCAGCAAGTTGTTTCACGAATATTTCATCGTACTGCTCGCTTCCCGTGATGATAGATTTTAATCTAACTATCGTCTCGTTCCCTTCCAACGTTTCCCCCATCTCCGTCGCGACCCTAACAAGCACCTCTTTCCTATAACCCGCTAAGAAAGACATTTTGCCTGAATTGATCCCCGGCCAGTACAAAAAACACACTTACGTTCAGTTGACCTCGGTGTCGCGTGAGCGCCAGCGCCTTCTGGATCCGGTGTTCTGGCCTCCTTCCTTCCTCTCGTTCTGGTCCGTCCGGGATGTCTCCTTCCAGTGCCAGTACCAATACCAGCTCCAGTTCCAGTACCAGTTCCAGCTCCAGTTCCAGTACCAATACCAATTCCAGTTCCAGTACCAATACCAATTCCAGTTCCAAGTTTTAGAAAAGAAAGGTTCCGAGTCGGATTGTACCGCCCCGAAACTACCGTACCGAATTACCGCACTTTCGGTTTCTCGTGGCGTGCACGACTCTGCCGGCGCCACGTAATTACGACGCGTGTGCACCTTTAACTGCGGTACACTGTCTTTACGCGTACTATTCCAGTTTTAGACAAAAAACTGTGGCACTCCGGCGTGAGTTTACAATAACCGCTGCTACCAGTTTTAGAAAAAAAAACTGCGGTAGCCCGGCGTGAATTTACGATAACCGCTGCCACCAGTTTTAGAAAAAAAAACTGCGGCACCCCGGCGTGAGTTTACGATAACCGCTGCCACCAGTTTTAGAAAAGAAAGGTTCCGAGTCTGTGGCGTACTGGACATGAAAAGCACAGACGACAGATTCTGAATAGTATGTACAGTATATTTACAATAATAAATTACAAGAAAATGTTACAAAATTGAAAACCTTAGGCAACCTTTCTATTCTCTAAGCCGCGAAACCCCGCGACCGTCCCTAGGCTGAGCCCAGTGCCTCTGCTCGAGAGCATGAGAAGCTGCGCGAAGTGCGAGCTGTCGGACATTAGTCCCCGTAACTAGATGTTACATGGCCGGATGCCAAACGTGCAAGGTTGCACGGAGATACCTCACGTCTTTCGACTCACTAGCGTATCCCCCGAGCGCATGTCGGCGCCGCAATAAATACCCCACGGCTCGTCCCCCACTCTACCAGCGGCGGGCGTCATTCGGCTCGCAAGCCAGCCCTCAGCAGATAGCAGCGGTCTTCAATGGACTCGCACTCAGGCACGCCCAGTTGTCCCGCTTATTTTGGGGCTGGGATTTCCTGCCCGGCGCGCGCCGGCGAGGCGCCGCCGCATTCCACCCCCATCCCCCATCCGGCTTAAGGCCGGGCTTTCCAGCGAAACGGCACGTGCGCCACCTCGCGACGCTACAATAGCAGTTGTGCATCCAGTTGTAATGTTGAGATCACTGGTAGGGTGGAAGTCGTGGAGGGGGCAGACGGAAACAGATAGTGCCGGGGCGAAGCCGAGAAAAATTAGAAATAAAAAAAATAAGAAACGAAGCTAATAACTCCGAAAAGGCGATCGAAATTTCGAAAATTACCGTTCTAAAGAACAGCCGTGTAGAAGCTGCTCGGCTACAAATTGCCTCGTTAACTAATATAAAGCTTTACGAGTGACAATGGAATGAAAATCGAAGCCATTTCATGGAAGATAGATGACTCAGAATTCT
>JAHLJT010002630.1:116376966-116396747 GCA_031308135.1 Acheta domesticus
TTTACCGTTCACGTGTCTACATTACAAGCGTTCCTGAATCTGCCTTCGAAGAATTCCATGTTAGCACTGTTCTTTCCGAAATTTCATCGTTAGTCGGCAACTTTCTACTCAGCAGGTTGATGTAGTCGGCAGACCATCCTTGCTCCCGACCGTAAAACCAAAAACAGTGTGTAGAGAAGCTTCACCCTGGATTTATTTTCTATATATTAATGTAAACAAATTGTCGAACAATTACTTTCGCACTTACACCTACCTTTTAATTAACGTGTGTAAATTAATTCACGACTCCACGCAAACAAAGTCGCGGGTAGAGGCTAGTTTATCATAATAATCTCTACAAAGCTGGTCTACAGGACCGTGATCGGCTCTTGTGTAAAGATGCAGATTACCAACGAGTGAGCTAACATAGGGTGGCCGTGAATAGGCCTTTGAAATTTTGTAAATTTTTTTATAAAAATGCACATTTTGGGGTAAGATTTTGAATCGCAGCTACGGTATACTCGTATTTGATTCAAAATATTCGTGTCAAATTTGAGCCATTATTCAAGGGGTGTTATTTTTTCTGACACATGCGGTTGCTTTATATAACTAGTTAAACTTTGAGTTTTAATAATTTAGTCGTATCGAATAACTTATTTCGATTCCAGATCGATTGAAGCCTCTTTTGTCTATGATGCCGTATCCAGATTCATTCAGGCAGGAAATGAGTAATCATAGGACAAACATTGATGAGGAAATAAAAGAAAATTATAATGAAAAACAATTAAATTCATTTATTATAAGTTATTTAATACAATAATTATTAATTAAAATTTATAGAATGAGAAAAATTCAAGAAAAACGAGATTTGAATATTGAGCACTTTGTGAAGTATTTACGCCAATCGAAGAGAAAAGAAAACAAGTTATATTGCAATAATACATTACAATATACAAAGCAGAACGAAAAAGAATAAAGCTGAGAATATAGATCATGTGTTCGTATAAGGCAGCGTATAATGTAAATGAATGAAACACTGAATACACTTGAATAGTAGTTTATGCAATTACTTTAATGTTAAGCTTTATTGCATGAGTACATGTTTTGAAGATGAGTGACGTTAGCAGCGAGTTTCAAATTTGTACGAATGCAATAAAACAACATTATAAATGAATTGCATACGTTATTTTTTTTATGGCAGCATTATAAATTTATAAGAAAATCAAACTTAATTTTGCGAAACAACTTTCCTGTTATGTCTCGGGTACTTTTTTTTATTTGTCAAAAAAACAGTAAAAAACTGTATATGACGTGTGGGGTAAGAAATTTATCTGCGCACATTTTCTTGAGGGCCAGAAATTTTATATATATAAAAAAAACGAAAAAATGAATTTAGAAAATAATTATTTTAGAAAAATAAAGATATTTGAAAAATGTTTTTCCCGAGTTATAGAAAATCAATTTCATCTGTAAATGAACTACAAGCAAAAGGAGTGCTCAACAAAACGTGCGCACAGTGAAGCTACATTTACGTCCAGAAGCAAAACAAGGGGCCATCTCAGCATTTGCTCAATGGATCAGGGAAACTGGACAAAAACCTGATCGAGATGGGGGTCATTGACCCGGAAGCTGAAGTACTTTACTTGTTACAGGCGTATTAAATATTTTTTAAATGTATACAATGCAAACATAAACTAATTCATTATATATCTCTGTTTTGTTACATTAAACATTATTTTTCTTTTTCACGATCAGTATAGTCTCTAATTGTATAGAAACAGTTTTGCAGCAGAAAATATTTTACTTTAACTTAAATTTGTGTACCGACTTTAATTGTTTTATGTCATCTGGCAATACTTGACATCCGTGCGAGAAAACGGTGGTCGGCTGTACCGTTTACCTCCACCTCCCCCCGATTCTCTCGCTGCGATTGGCTGAATGTGTGATGACGCAATCATTCGTGCCGTAAAATCTAATACGTCATCATTTGTGCCGTAAAATGCCCGATTATGAACGATTTCTTGCAACATAAAAGTCGTTCATAATGCTGGAATACAAAAAAAAATATTAAATCTCATTTACTAATTACATAAACCTCTCTTCCGTAAGTTTTATTCATCACCCAACCCAAACAGCATATGATCACACTCATCCAACCACGAAACGCCCAATCACTGCTTCACATTCACTTCAAATGACGTCCACATCCCCGGATTACCCGCCTTCCTTGACACGATTCCACTCGCGAGCGGGCTGGCGTGCTGTACTCCATTTAAACATAGTTGCACTTCAAGGTCACAAGCTGGAAGGAGAGGGGAAATTTTCCAACTGACCAGGAGCTTCGATACCAGGGTTGCCAGATCTATTGCGAGCTCTTTCCCCACCACTACTACGAAACTTCCCCAAAAAATACCCAAACATTCCCCGACCATTTATATTTCCCGTTTTTTTCCCAACAGCGAAA
Organism: Acheta domesticus; assembly: GCA_031308135.1. Classification (NCBI taxonomy): domain Eukaryota; kingdom Metazoa; phylum Arthropoda; class Insecta; order Orthoptera; family Gryllidae; genus Acheta; species Acheta domesticus. The sequence goes on from JAHLJT010002630.1 coordinate 116,379,410, forward strand.
AAAATCTCCATTTTGGGGACAAAATTTCTCAATTTGGCAACCCTGTTCAATACCAAAATATAAATAATAATAATAATAATAATAATAATAATAATATATAACGAAGCTCTCGATTGGATGACAGATAGTATCCTTCCCTCCGTCCGGCTTGTGATCTTGAAGTGCCACTGTTTTTGACCCTTAGTTGGCTGACGGTACTTACAAGTACCACATATTGTGCGCGTATTTAATAAAAACTACATTATTGTGCAAACGAGTCTCACAGGTTGTTGGTACTATTAAGTACCATTCTGGTGTGGTGAATAAGTTACAATTTGTAGGTTTTTAAGAATGTATAGCTTTCTCACTGCGTTTGTTTGATGTCGTGTTTTGTTGCATCTTCCAGGAGAGGAGATACAAATCCTAATTCTGTGTTTTTTTCTTATTTTTTGTGTAAAAATTCACCTACTTGCTACAATACAAGATTAATATCACTTTTTAATTAAATAATACATGTAAAAAAACTCATTACTGATAAGTGTGGTTATCTAGTGGTTTGTAGATACTTACAAATACCACTGTAGTTTAACAATGAAGATGTAAAAATAAAAATCTGAAAAAATATATGATTATTATTTACTTAATCGAATATTATTACGGAGTTAAAGAATGATTGACTGACTTTTTTCTTGGCTCAGGCGTCTATGGTCCGATTAAAAGAAGTTGGTGATTGACAGTTGCGAATGGAAAGGAGCGACGTTGACAGGTAGCGTACTACTGAGCACGTGTTCCCGGGATACGAAAATACACACTTGAAATAAATACTTATTTAAGTACCCAAATCGTACACTCATATTGTGTGAAGCTACAGCTTCCGAAGCACAAATGACAATCACCAACTTATTTTAATCGGACCATAAGAAAATTGTGTCGCCCGCCGATGTTTCCATGTGTCTGCACAAACACAAAGGCTAAACAGGTCTTTGGATGCAAACAACTAGGTCATCCACCTTACAGCCCAGACCGTGCACCTACTGACTTTCACATGTTTGGATGTTTAAAGGATTTTGTTGGATGTCAACGGTTCAGCAACAACAATGAAATGAGAACTGCAGTCAGGGATTGGACTTCTTCACAGGCGGCAATTTCATTGACGACTGAGTTCAAAAACGTGTTGCACGGTACAACAAATTGTTGAAGAAAAATGAAAATACTTAGAAATAAAGATGAACGTATGTAGGTTATTGAAAAAAAAATTTATGATATGTTCAATATTTTATTTTTTATTAACAAACGGACCTTATTTAAAAAATAACCTTCGTACTTATAAAAGTAACCAAATCGTATAGTCATATTGTGTGAAGCAACAGCTTCAGAACCACAACAATCAATCACCAACTTCTTTTAATCGGACCGTAAGGGTTAAACGGAGTGTAGACTGCGCACGGGAGAGCGGCCAGGACTTCCTTGAGAACAATCCAGCAATCGCCGCCGCGTAAACAGCGCCGCTTCGCGGTGACGAATGCCGATCTCCCACTCGCGGCGGAGAATATGGAGCGCGCACGCGGCGGTCGCCTTGCAGGGCGGCCAACCCTCCCACGCCGTCTCCGCCAATCACTCCTTCACCGCGACCACTTGTCGCAGCACGAACTGCGCGCTCGGGAAGGATTGCTGCTGATTGGTGATGGTAAAACAGCTACGGAGCAAAGCTGCCTTTACGCGTTGTGATAAAAGTTGCAGAATCGTGGGATAGCGGCTGGGAGTTGTGCAAATGATTGTGTCACGGCCATTGGGATGGACATATTAGAATTCTCTATGTTAAAAAAAGTAGCGAACAAATTCATTGCGTACAGCTTTGCGAATTGAATTTTTTCGCTACTTTTTTGACATAGAAAATACTAATATCTGCATTCCCATGGCCGTGACAATTGATTCGTTAGATTTCCGGGGGAGTGGGTTGCTAAGACATTAGTTCAGCCGTGCAGTGCATGTTTATTGAGGGAGGTGGCGGAGAATTTTCTCTGCAGGACGGCGAGATACCGCGCCGAACCAAACTCGAGCTTGCAAGGTTTTCGCTAACCTGGAATCTCCTAATAGCGGTCCAGCAGAGACGACCTCTAAGCACCCGACATGTGTGTTAGTGTAGTACTTGTAAGCGTAAAGCATACTTGTGTGTAAGTAAGGGGTGAGGACAGGTCAAGGAAGACAAAGGAAAGATCGCGCCCTATCCGTGGCCCGTTTGTTAGGGCACTGATCCGACATTCGCCTGGTGTTGATCGGAGAAACCACGGAAAACTACCGATCAGAGCAGCCGGCCGCTAAAATTCTCCTCCAGACAGCGACTGAATTCGACCTAGCTGACAAGTTAGTGTCGAAAATCCTGCCGCCGTCGGGAGTGGAACTCTAGGACCTCTCGGTCGTAGGCACTGCGGTGACATGAATTGATGCCCTGAGCCACCTAATTGAGAAAGTTGGCAGCTGTGTGCTCGCAGGTCGACCCCACTCAGGCTTGGTGGGTAAGGAACTTCACCTTCCTGATACCAGCCAGTCGGTGCCTCAGGGCAACCTACAATTACCGACGCCCTAGGCTCCCCGACGGGCAGCCGCAATCTCGAAGGGCAAGGACAAGGTTGCGGCTGGTGTGGTGGCGTCCTCTGTGAGGAGGGCGAGGCTGTTGCGCCCCGCCCTACCCGCGCCTCGCCCCGCCTCTCCCTGCCCAGCCCCGCCCAGCCCGCAGCCCGCACGCCGTCCTGCTATGTGCCGCGCCCTTCAGCTCAGGCAACGGATCGGCTCCGCCCTGCGCACCCAGGGCCACGGCGAAGTGGTGACTCGGTGCATCAACCGGATGTCACTGCAGTGCCTCTGACCGGATGGTCCTACGCTTCCACTCCCGACGGCGGCAGGATTTTCGACACTAGACTCATAAGTAGGTCGAATTCAGTCGCTTTCTGGAGGAGAATTCTAGCGGCCGGCTGCTTTGATCGGTAGATTTCCGTGGTTTCTCCCATCAACACCAGGCGAATGCCGGAGCAGTACCCTAACAAACCCCACGCGATCTTTCCCTCATTTTCTTTGTCCTTTCCTCAGCCCTTCCTTACACACAATTACACCCACATGCATTACATTACCACACATAGTAGGACACCAGTCGGGAGCTTAGAGTTTGTCCCGGCAGGGGCGGTACCCGCAGGTCGATGTGTAGGTCTATTACTGTTGTCATGTAGCCTTCAGGCATTTCCTAGCCGATGATACTAGTTCTGTGTGAGGATCAGAAAGTAGTCCTGATCTTCTTTCTCTTTTCCAGTCGTTAAAAATTTTAGTTGGTAATAGAACACATAGTTCAAGCTAGACAAGTTTCATTTTTACTTTGCCGCAGAGCTGGTCGAAGGTTTAGTACATCATGAACAGTTTTGCCATTGAAGTTGCTCCACGGCCCAGTTTCGCTTCCGTTAGTTCATCATTACGTTCGAGGAGGTTTTCTTCACCGATTATTTCTCTCTTCAGTGAAATCATTACAATGAGAGGATGCACAGATCCTGAATGGCTTTTCTGTTCGTGTGGCCAAAACCCTTATCTCCAACGTGACGCAACTGAATTGAAATATTTTACAATTTTGTTTTTCTATTAATGTGAATTTGAATTCCCAAATTGATATTTTTGCAGATCGTGATAATTTGAGCCTCGGTGTCTGTCAAGATCGGTTCCTAGATGACTGTGATAAAGGAAATGTAATGTGTTCGCTTATTTTTCTATTAATGTGAACTGACATTCCAACTTTGACAGTTTTGCGTGACACTAAGGTGTCTTCCTAGTTCGGTTCCCAAATGACGCTGATAAAGGCTTTCAAAAAAAATGTTGTACGACCAAAAGACGCACTCGCGAATGTTGAAACCGGTAGCATTTCTGTAATCGCGATTGTTCGGAACTCGCGAATGGCGAATCCGAGGATGTCGCGGAATTACTGGGCATACTGCGATTTTTCTAACTTTGCCCTTCGATGCCCGTCTTCACGATGGAATATGTAACGGTATTTCGCGACGTTCTCAGTCGTGCCGCCAGACATCGCATGATCGCGACCATATCAAGCAGTGCTTGCGATTATGCGACTTCTAGCGGTACGACGGAGAAAGACGCGAAATACCGTGTGGTATTCCATCGTGACCATCGGAGCTTGAGGGGCAGAGTTAGCAAAATCGCACTATACTTGTGCGTGTATTCCGGTGGGAGCGGCGCGGCGGAGGCGAGGTGCGGTGGAGCGAGGAGGGGAGGGGAGCAGAGCGAAGGGGTTGTGGGCGTGGCTCGCCCCTGATCTCCCCCAAGGCGCAGGCGGTGCAGGGCCGAGGGTGGGCGCCGGAAGGGGGCGTGGCAGGGCGCGGCGACCGTTGCGCTCTCGCAGCCGCACACGTGCAGCGCCCTGGAAAGGACCTGCGCGAGGCCGAGGGCGGATACACGGCAAAGAAGAAAAAAATGTCAATGGGGCCTTGGTGGATCTTGGCTGTCCGGGATCACCCGCGAAACGGGCGGTCGACGTCATCAACAGTTTTCTAACAGGCCGCGCATCCGCGGCGTCGATGGTGTAATGCAGTGTTGTCAAGGTCGATGCCACGAGCGGCAGTCCGTGGCACGGGTGCCACGACCAAATCGCCCGTCCACGCAGTTCATTACCTCGCCACCAAACACAACGCCATCTCTATTGTAAAACGACGGGAATACTAATGGTTTCCTCTCCCGACGCTAGTGGTGCAGAGAAGCTCGTAGCATGACACGATAACGCAAGGCGTGCCACTGTTACCAGTAGGAGACCTTGACACCAGTGGTATAACGGTTAGGTATCGGACTGTTATGCCCAAGTTCGCGCGTTCAGACCTGATCGAAACTGTGGATTTTTAACGCCGAAAAAGTACGTCTTCTGTCGGAGGGGAAGTAGAGCCGGCTGACCCGTGTTAGTAGATTTACTTGCATGGAAAAGATCCACAAGCCTAAATGACACCTCTGAGTTAAATTTAAAATCGCCTGTTTCGTCGCCCAAGAAATACCTTCTTTCTCCGCTAGTTGCTGAAAGCGGCGTAGCGAAATTTGCGTGGTCAGACGGAAGAGCAGGCCTCGTGGCCTGAGTCTCGCCACGTAAAATAAGGCAATTCAATTCAATTCAATTTAATTAATTCTCAATAGTCTTCCTTGTCCTTAACCTCACCCTTTACACTTACATGCACTACACTACCACACATCCCGGGAGACCGGTCGGGAACTTATCCCGGCTGGGGCGGTTCCCCACTGGTGGGCGATACCTGGTTGGGGAAATCTCAGCAAGCCGTGTAGATCGGCGCCTGATCTCGCCATCCAGCGGGGGAAGACCACCACCAACTCTTGAAGAAAAAACATGCATTTCACCTACAGGACTAATGACTTTAGCAGTTGACGCGCCTGTAATCACTAACCAAAGAATCTAGTGGCACCCACACACAAGTAGGAGCACGGCACAGGAAATATAGGATATGGTTACTGATTATTTGTATCTCGATATGAAAGCCACTTTAAAGAGATGTTTATATCAAAATATAGAAGTTGAAATGTTGCTGTTTGGAAGTTCCTATTTCCTTAACTTAATATTTACTTTTTCCTGCCATTTGATTCTTATTTTCACACTTTTTATTCTTCGCCCTCACTTTTTTTATATGTTATTTTTATTCTTCGCCCTCACAGGTTTTGTATATTAATATTATTTAAAACTTCAAAATGTAAAACATGACGTTAATTTAGTCACAATTGTTTTGAGAATTACAGAATTGCAATTTGCGGGTTTCTGATTTGTAGCCACCTTCAGGCTAAAACAGTGATTATTTTCTTTTACAATACAATAACAATTTTTGTTTATAAATATTCTGTCATATTTTCTGAATGTGGTATTGAGTAATCGAACGTTTACAGCACAGACAAGACTTTGAACCATGAGATTTTTCAAGAAACTTACATCACAACTTTAATTTATATTGATATCTGACAGGTGAATCGTAAACTATTTAATAGTATGTCAACTTCTACTGTGAATACATTCGTTTGTTATTCCGCCTTTTACTTTGTTATTCTTCCGCTTGAATTCTACTGGTGAGCGGAGCAGATTTTTCAGATATTTTCTAACATCCGCGACTGCATTTCGTTTGCACGTAATGCATTGTTCCCCCCACTCGTGCACCTTCCGTGGAACGCAGCGCGCGGTTCTCAAAGCATTACTGCCGGCGTGTGGCTCGCCCCGAAGTAATTGCTTCATTACTCCGCTGATACAAGCAAGATGGCGCGGGGATCGGGACAATCTCTTCGGGGCGGTACCTGCGGATCCAGGCACGGGGCCCGTGCTCGCTTTCTAGCCACCGGTGGGGGAGGGGGTGCCTAGGTACCTCTGGGGCTTTCGCAAACACACGCAGGATGGGCGCGCTTTCTATCTCTGCCACACAAAGTCCAGCCCAGGGCTTTTTAACTCCCATATAACGTGGCGGAGACCATAACAGTGGCGCGCTCTTCTCTATCACCTTCTTACACGAACTAAAAGACGAACTGCTGCCAACGATACTTCAAACGTGCGTGGCTGCTGCGTGGGTTCGCGAGACGCAAGCAGGCGCGTATTGTTACCAAAGATAGCGTCGATGTTCACTCTTTCTTCAGTGGTTTCTCATATGTATATATTATTACCGTATATATTGTTACCGAAGAGCCGTACAATTCTGAGTTCGTAAAAGAAAAGTCTACTACAAAAGTGACTTACGTCATTAACTGATGGTACAGTGAAACTTTCTTTTAGTCTGACATTGTAAATTCAGGAAACATTCACTAACAAAAAACATGAAAAGGAAACAAAATGCGTAAAAACGCCGCAAAAGTCCAAGAAAATGCCCTACAAATTGAAAAATTGAAAATATGGCCTAATAACTATACATTTCTGTCATCTATACGTCGTAATAAACATTAATTTACAAGTTAGCTACGTCTAGAATGCACGTATGAAAAGATGACTTGTCATATAAATCCAAACCCTGCTATGACCATAGCAGCCGTCGTGCCCTGAAACATCACTAAATTAATCATTGACAAAACAGAAGAACATCGTCACAAATCCCCCTCCCCCAGAAATTCCCGTTCCCAGAGGGTTTGATTGATTGATTCGTGTTTCCGGGCGTGTTAACAACTTCGGTCATTAGTCCCGTAAGTGCAGTGTGTATTTTTCTCGGGATGTGGATGTGCTTTTCCCCACTGGATAGCGAGATCTGGCGCCGACCTACCGTCGACTAGCGGGGTTTTCCCCAACCAGGTATCTCCCACCAGCGGGGCACCGCCCCGGCCGGGACAAGCTCTCAGCACCCGACCTGTCTCCCGGCATGAGTGGTAGTGTAGTGCATGTTAGTGTAGGCGTCTAAGGGGAGAGGACATGACAAGGAAGAGGAAGGAAAGATCGCGCGCGGTCCGTGGTCCGTTCCCAGAGGGCAAACGCCTCTAAATCCACAAGGAAATTCCCTAATTCCGCATTGTTGGGTTGATCGCCCAGGTCGATTGAGGAGCACTCCCCTCCCTGGCAATCTGGTCGGGGCGGAGGCAACGTGACGTCCGGGGCGACATCTGGTGGTGGTGGCGGCGTCGGCGTCACGCGTCACGGAGCCCCCAATGACCCGCGCGCGGGGCACAATGCGACCCCCTCCCCCCCGCGGGGGGGGGCCGCTGAGAGGCAGCCGGCCGGCTAACTACAAGGGCCCCACCGCACAGGCGCATCCACCGCACAGACGTAAAAATGCAGAAAAATAGAAGGATCGAAGGTGTGCATTGAGGAGTTTGTGTATTTGTCATTGGGTGTGTTTGTTTGTGTGTGTGATTGCGTGTGTGTGTGTGTGTGAATGGGTCAATGTATTTTTGTGTGTCTGATTGGGTCAATGTATTTTTCTGTGATTGGGTGAATGTATTTGTGTCTGATTGGGTGTATGCACTTTTCTGTGTGTCTGATTAGGTGTATGTACGTTTCTGTGTGTCTGATTGGGTGTATATACGTGTCTGTGTGTCTGATAGGGGGTATGTACGTTTCTGTGTGTCTGATTGGGTGTATGTACGTTTCTGTGTGTCTGATTGGGTGTATGTACGTTTCTGTGTGTCTGATTGGGTGTATGTACGTTTCTGTGTGTCTGATTGGGTGTATGTACGTTTCTGTGTGTCTGATTGGGTGTATGTATGTTTCTGTGTGTCTGATTGGTGTTTCAATGCTTCTGTGTGTGTGTGATTGTGTGAGTGTATGTATGTAATTTTGTGTGTGTGATTGAATGCATATATGTATGTTTATGTGTATGAAGATATGTATGTGTGTGATCCAGAAAAAAAAAATTTCAACTACTGGAGCGATTGCTTCCAAATTGTGCAAGAACACTTTTGAACTACCGAAATATTCGCATTCACAAACTATCATCCCTCCGGTTACACCCAAAGTGTGTATTGTTGGAAACGACTCAAATGTCTGTAGGGGCATTGTTGGAGAAGGAGCGCTGGGTTTGGAAGGGGCCAGTGAGCTCTAGTGGAGACTGGAGACACCACTTAGGGCTGAGAAATCGTGACGGTTCGCCATGATGGTGAACGTCTTTTCTTTCCTCATTATCTCAGAACCAAACTGCAGGAATCAGCGTCTCGTTAAATTGTAAAACATTATTATCTTTTATATTCACGAAAACTGAATACAAATTTGAAGAGGAAGCAATATTTAATACTTTAAAATTGCAATTTACGTACAAAACTTTAACAATCCAATCGTTTATATCTTGGAGACTTTTAAAATTCAGGCAGTGTATTGTTGTTTGGTTAGTATTTTTAATAATTTCTTTTGTTCAATTTATGGGAAAAGAAAATTTTTGTTTAAAAAGAAACATAAAAAAATATTAGTAAAGCATTGGCTACCAAATAATATGTAGTACTGCATACTCATTCCATTTTCCTTTACAGAGACGATTTTAAGCATCACTAACAAAACTCAGGACACATTTAACTCCGTAAGAAAGTCTGTAGGTAGACGTTCACCGCAGCCAACATAACGAAAAACGATCGTCACGATTTTCGTTTTCGATTTTCCAAAGCATAGCAGTTGTGCATCCAGTTGTAATGTTGAGATCACTGGTAGGGGTGGAAGTCGTGGAGGGGGCAGACGGAAACAGATAGTGCCGGGGCGAAGCCGAGAAAAATTAGAAAATAAAAAAAATAAGAAACGAAGCTAATAACTCCGAAAAGGCGATCGAAATTTCGAAAATTACCGTTCTAAAGAACAGCCGGATAGAAGCTGCTCGCCTACAAATTGCCTCGTTAACTAATATAAAGCTTTACGAGTGACAATGGAATGAAAATCGAAGCCATTCATGGAAGATAGTGACTCAGAATTCTTATTCTGCCGTTTGCTCAATCAAACCACAAACGTCGTAATAATAGCACGGTCTAATGTAAAATTAATGTCCGAGAACACAAGACATTTTCTTCGGTAGAATTCGCTTTTGTTACGTCTAAGCCACGTCCTATCCGTCCTGAATTATGACGAGAATGACATCTGGGTAATTTGAAATAATCATCCCGTAGTTCTTTTCAACTTCCTGTGATTAATATAGCACGGAAGAATTACAGAATGGGGTTGCCACACAATTCTCATGGAGCATGAAGGCTCCGTATCGGTATAATTGCGGTTGCCTGGTCACATGCTTCCATTGAAACCCCGTGACAGGGTGGATTTACACACATGACGTACGGGGTAATTGAGACTCCGCCAATGACGACACATGACGCCCTCCGCCCCAGTATCGTCACTTTCCCCATGGAGTGTGCGAAGTGGGGCGCGTCTACGGAATAGAGATTCGACATCGATAACAGAACATCGATGTTTCAAAACATCGCTTCACGATGTTCAAAATATATCGACCCCAAACCATCGATGTTTGTAAAACTATTATAGAAACTTCTAGAACTATAACAGAACGTCGATGTTTCAAAACATCGCTTCACGATGTTCAAAATATATCGACCCAAAACCATCGATGTTTGTAAAACTATTTTAGAAACTTGTAGCACCATTGTTCACATGCAAGTAGGGTCGATTTCATGTCACACTGGTTAGTTGTGCTTGCTTGTTATTGATGTTTTTGCTGATAAAACAAAGTAAAAAATGCAGAAAAATTAACAAACTTTATTACCCTATTATATGACTCCCAAATAATAACTACATGTACTAACAAAAACTGTTTCCTTTAGGTGCCTTTCGTCTGTGTACAATTTCTGGATGTGTGAAAATAATTATATAGTTCTTTATTGTATTTTTAATTCAAAAACAAAATGTCAACTAAGTAAAAACATGGAACACAAATAATCGATGTTAAAAAACAACCATGACATTCAATAAATCGATGTAAAATACATAGATGTTTGCATAAAAATGTCGCATCCCTAAAACAGAACATTTGGTGGAAAGTTCATAAGGAGGAATATGTTTCTGGAGCTGTAAGAGAAAACACATTCCAGAAATACAGGCCAAGTCTTGGTACTTGTAAGTGGTTTAAACTTGTAATATTTGTTCTCACGTCATTTTCGGATATATTCCCATCGATTCCATGCGATTGAGCTTTAATAGGTCTGCGGGTGAGTTTGCTCTTAAGATCAAACGCCTACCTACTCGTCGGGTTGCGGGGTTTTCCTCTCCAGCTATCTCCTCCGAAAGGGCACCGTCTGTAATGAGTGTGTGTATGTGTTAAGACCGCGCGGGATATATGGCCCTTTTACTGCTCCGGTATTCGTTTGACAATCGGAGAAATCCCGGGGAACTATCGATTAGAGCTGCCGGCAGCCGGAATTCATTCAGCAGTCTTCGATCTAGCTATTCAGCTAGTGAAAAAAAAACTGCCTTTGCGAGAACTCCAAGTCTCGGACCTCTCTGATAGAAATGTTGCAGCAATAACGGGAATTGACAATGAGTTATGTCATTCGGTTCCTAATAGGGTTGCGACATCGATGTCGATATTTGCAAAACATCGAAGTTTCTACAAAAACATCGATATACGTGGATCAAACGTTTTTAACATCGATGTTTTTACGATTCCGATGTTTTGTACGTGGATGAAAAATTCCCATAATCCCAGTTTTGTGAAAATTAAAATATAAAATAATAACCGATGGTACCACTGTCTGATTATGCGTTTCAATCAAACGAACGCTATTTAATTTTCAACATCAAATTGTAAACAACAAATTTTCAACATTTTATTAGTTTTAGGTTTTGTTTATAATTGATATGTTATTGTTTTTTTGTAATTTTTCTGGTTTTGAGAAACTGTTTTCATTTGACTATTCCATTGATTAATAATTTCCATAATTGTATACTGGCGTATAATTAAGGTTTCGTGATTGAATGCTATTAAAAGTCATGGTTTTTTAAAACTCCCTGTAACACTTGACCTGTGCACGTATAATGGAAATATATTAAAAGTTTTGTTAGTTTTAGTTTTTTTATATTTAATGTGTTTTTGTAATTTTTCTGTTTTTAAGTAACTGTATTGATTTGACTATTTCATTGATTAATGATTTCATAATTGTATACTGGCGTATAATTAAGGTTAAAGCCAACAAAATAAATATTCAGTTTCAATAAATTCAATAATTTTCAACATTTTGTTGTGGGTTTTGTACCTCTGTTTCCTACCTCCGCAGTAGTTCTCAGAGAACAATTAGTATCACTGTTGGTAATGTAGATACCTTTTTCAATAAAGAATGAGACACTGATGTTGTCTGGTATCAATGTTTTATTTACAGCTAAAAGATCTTTTCGATAGCTTAGCTATCATCATCAGAGCTATCTGAAAAAAATTACAAAATTTTGAAAAGAAAGTTGCATTACAAAAGGTTATTAACAAAATTAAGTTTTCGTTTTGCTTACGCATCTGGCACCAACTATTTTTTACGAAAACTTAATTTTGTTAATAACCTTTTGTAATGCAACTTTCTTTTCAAAATTTTGTAATTGTTTTCAGATAGCTCTGATGATGATAGCTAAGCTATCGAAAAAGATATTTAGCTGTAAATAAAAACATTGATACCAGACATCAGTGTCCCATCCTCAGAGAACAAGTTGTAAATGTCCATTCGGTTTGAGCCACTTGGCGTCTGTTGGCGCCTGGTCACACCCGGAGCGCCATCTGCGCGACCGAATGAGCGGATTAGAGCGGGGGGGGGGGTGGAGTGGAGAGCAAGTGGTGATTGGGTGGGCGACGCCAGACGCCGTCCTGTGCCAGCTTTGTCATTCGTAAAACAACCCCCCCCCCCCTGGGGCAGGGGAGAGGCCCCTCACCATTCTTTGCCGCAGGGGGCAGGCCCGCCTGTGGGGCAACTAGTGTGTCTTCTGCGAAGCGCTAAAATCACCCTCTAAAAATTATTATTTTGTTTTTTGTAAAAACAAAAAGCTTTCAATATCTGTACTGTTCTTGAAAAGGCGAATGTTTAATGTGTGAAACGTCGAGCTCATAATAAATGTATAAACTACAAAAGTTTTTATTCCTGAAATCAACTTAGATTGATCCTATATGGTCCAAACATATTTAAAGCTTACCATCTGCATATCTACATTATTATTATTATTATTATTATTATTATTATTATTATTATTTATTGTCTGTGGATATACGATCATGGCGGGCGTTTCAAAATCATCCAAAATAACAATGGTTTGCAAGTAAAATGGAACAAGAACGTAATTGTTTTTTTTTATATCGGCTTAACTTTTCAAATCAGGCTTACGAATTTACGGGCTATATTTGCGGTCCCAATAATGCAGCTTTCTGAGTGGGCCGCAAATGCTTTTCAGTCAGTTTTAATTTCTTCGCGGTCTCTTGCCATTTCTTGGTGACCACTCCATTCGCTGACATCACGATCTGGAGCACTTCCACTACGCCCAATCCATACACGTTCTTCAAGTCAACAGCCAAGAGTTGGTATTTCCTCTTTTTATCAGCAGCAGTTGTTACAAGCATGTCATCTGTAGGGACCGCAACATCAATGATGCATGATGTTTTAGATATTTTATCAAACAGATCTGGTCTATTTGCTTCCACTGTTCGGTCAGTGATGATTACACTATTCCACAGAATTCGAGCTCAGTCGTAGCTGATTGCTTGCTCTGCTTTGCACTTATGATAAGGTTGCTCACTCTCTGCGAGGTCGTATCTCTTGGCAAGGGCTTGGTGGAATACTTGGGCGACGTAGTTGTGTCTGGTATTCTGTTTGAGCTAATCCGGGGCATTCACGGCAAGCTGAATTGACTCGTGGTGGATTTATATAAGCGACATCGACTATCTATTGGCGGACCCTTCATACTTTTTTTATTTTTATTTATTTTTAAATTGTACATTACATAGCTCAACGTTTCGCACATTTAGCATGTGCCTTGTCAAGAGTAATAAAGGTAATGAAAAACGGTTGACAATAGACCTTACATAGACAATACAATACAGATAAAATATTATTATGTTCTATTATTATTTGATTTTATGTTATTTTTTCTTGGGTTTTTCTCATCCGGAGAATCAGATTTGAGGGGTTCTTAGGCATTTCACATTCCTAGCCTCACATGTTTAGAACCGTGCAAACCGGGTTCGAGTTCCCACAGTGGCAGAATTTCGATACTCCATTCGTTTACAGCCAGGACGAATTCGTCTGCAGTTTGGAGAAGTATTGTTGCGGCCTGCTGCTCTGACTGGACGTTTTCGGTCGATCTCGGTCGATCGTTTTCCTCCGATCAATACGAGGTGAATGCCGAAGAAGTACTGGAAAGTTAACAAACGGCTACAGACCACGCGCGATCTTTCCTTCATCTTCCTTGACCTCTTCTTTTACATTCAAGCGCATTTACTAGATGCACTACGCTACCCCATATGTCGGGAGAGCAGAGCGTTTCCCGGCTGGGGGCGGTGCCCCGCCAGGAGAGATACTTGGTGGGGGAAAAGAGGGATTCTTGGTCTAAATAATCAATTTGTGGATATCTGATAATTGTAATAGGAATTTTTTATAGTGAACTATTTCATTTAAAAAAAATTTAAAAACGTAAAACATCGATGTTAAAAAACATCAGCTTCAAACATCAATGATAATTACATCGATGATGTTATAAAAACAACAACCTTCTCGTGTCCCTCCTGGATTGTGTTGGTGGATCTGCATTTCTTATAGTGGTCTGTTTTCATTAAAAAATATGGACTGCGTAAAAACACCGAACCCAAAACATCGATTTTAAAAACATTTTTCTATTTATATCAATCTAAAAATCTAAACACTTAAATCAATGTGTAATCAATGTAAATCAGTCTAAAAATCGAAGTACATTACATCCATTTATAAAAACATCCATGTTTTCAAAACAGTATCATCTCGCGTCCCTTCTGGGTTGCATTGGTGGATCAGCATGCGCTGTTTGTATTTAAAGAATATGGACAACGTAAAAACATCGATCTTAAAAAACATCAGCTTCAAAAATCGATGTTATTACATCAATGATTTATAAAAACATCCGTGTTTTCAAAACATCAACATCATCTCATGTCCCTTCTGGGTTGCCTTGGTGGATCAGCGTTGTTTTCTTTAAAAATATGGACAACGTAAAAACATGGAACCCTGAACATCGATTTAAAACATCATCCAAAATTGACGTTAATTTCTTCGATGATTTATAAAAAACATCCGTGTTTTCAAAACATCAACATCATCTCGCGTCCCTACTGTTTTTTTAAATACATATTTTATTTTGCAATTTGTTTGTACCCAAACATTTGGCAAAATTGCATACATTGTCTTCTGGGTTGGGCAGTGGAGCCCGCCTGCGCCGTTAGTTCGCGTGGCGTCCGCCGCGCGCGCTGGTCGAGGCGCGCCTCGCCGCCGCCAGCCGCCCTCTCGTGCTCCGTCCGTCAGTCCGCGCCGCGCCTCCGCCCCGCCGGAGCCTCGCAGGGCCCCGCGTGCCGTCCCCTGCTCCACGCACAGCGCTCGCGTCATGGCGCCCGCGAAGTGTCTTGGGGCGAGTGCCGTCGCTGTGACGTGGGACCGCCGTATCGCCCGCCCGTGTCGGGTTACGCCGTGTCATTGACTATTCTGGCGCGCGGGTATCGCCGGAGCGTGACCTAGTTGAACCCGCGTGAGTCTCGTAGTCGTCGACGAAGCGGAATAGTGAGCGTGTTGTGTCGTGTGGCGGTCATTCTCTCGTGTTCTCGGCTGAAACTTCGTGTGTACCAAACCATCATCTAGTGACGGACATTAAACATGTTGCATTTTCGTGCACGTCGATAATTTTTTAGCTGGTTTTTGCGTACTGCTGCTCTTTTAAGAAAAATTAGCATTGGTGTCGCCGTAGTGTTCCTTAACTAGTTATCACTCGACAATCTATTGTGTGTTGTCCCAACTCGGGGACGTACGCAAACTCGAAATATTTACGTAACCAACAACATCGAGTGACTGACAACACAGCGTGAACCACAACATGAAAACACCGTAACGGGAAATTGATCGTATCGGCTCTTCATTCACAGCGTCGCCGCCTACTAACTCCATTCACCAACTCCATTCACCAAATAGTGCATCAGTGTGGGTGGGGTGTTTGTTTGTGAGCAAACTGGTGCATTTTTTTAAAATTATAATTTAAACAACATCCGCCTGTCGCGTTGCGTGTTTGCGGCCGACTTCCGTTTCCTGATGCGGTGTCCTGCCCGGATGGTTTCTCCGGAGATAAGGCTGCAGGCCAGTTCACTGCGTCTACAACTTCTCGTGTGTGCTCTTAGTAAGAACAAAGACCTACTTGTGAGTTGGTCAAGAACGACGTGTATTCGCGTTGAAGTGCCGCACAGCACGGAGACGAAGGTTTTTGTGCAGTTCCCGTTGCAGACGCTAGCTGTCGCCTCGATAAGTGTGCGCTGAGATTATTACGGCGAACGGAAGGAACGCAAGTGTTGTTCAGTGTGCTACGAAGTGCATTCAAGAGCTGACTTTTTACTTTTCTTGTGGAGATTTGTGTAGAGTTATTGTCTCCGGTTAAAAGTTTACGCTCCCAACATGCAAACTTGGGTGGCCCAAGACTGCTATAGTAACGTTTGGTAGAACATCTCTACGGCATTGAAGTGACAAAAAGCTTCAAATATTTGCAAGTAAACAGCTTTGCTCAAAAACTTCGTCCAGTACGAACGTGCGAGGTCTTGCAGTGCGTGCCCAGAAATTCCGTTCGAGTGTTTGGGCGGACGGTGGAAGAGAAAGTAGTTGGTTGACCCTGACACCACGCAGAACTTGTAGTGCAGTGCGAATGATATATGCAATCATATCGTGAACTCGTGAGGTAAGAGTGCGCGTACAATAAATAAGTACTTGCGTTGCAAATAGAACAAGACTGGTGTCAGCTTACTGTGAACCACGAACGCGGTTGTACGATCTGTGGATTACTGTTACCAACTCGTGTGTCGAGTGAAGATTGTTGGCGTGGTAAGTGTGATATCGAAAGGAAATTGATTAAAAATACATCTTTAATGCGTGATTGCCCCGCGTATTCGCACATTGAGAAACCAAAGAAGTATTTTACGAGTTATTCTAGCGATCAATTTGGAAAGAGCGTGTGATAGAGAAGTGGAAATAAAACAGTTTATCCAGATTCCTAGGCATACATGCTGGGGTTTGTTAAACTCAAATTGTGTTTGAGATCGTAATTTATAGAAAGGGACACCTTGTCAGTGGATACACTCGTATTTCTAGAAACACGATGTCACGACAAAAGTGTTAAGAACGAAATAAACTAGACTTGTGGTAGAAGCGAGTGAAAGTCAAGACGTGCAGTTTTGTAGTAGCTACAGAAAGAAGCGGACATTTAACGAGGAAATAAAGAAGTACCGGGACATTAAACGAGAAAGCACAGAAGTAGTACGATCGAGTTGGCCTCACTTGCAGACACACTCAGCAGTTCTCTGAAAAAGTGTACAAATCGATTGAATCGGAAACTTCAGTGGGGAGAGTAAAAAGGTGCAATACGGTGGTAAAGAGAATCTCACGAGAGGATACAGCAAGAAAAGTGACCCGTGTGAAATCAACCGAATGAATCGAACTGTGAAACAGCAAAAGTAAAGAGGTGCAACTTTACCACGTGTAGATTCAGCAAGGAATAAAATAAACGAGGTGTAGCGCGTGTTTTGGCAACGTAAACATCAGAAGCTAAACCTAGGGGAAGTAATGACATACATCTCTACCACGTGTGGATTCAGGCAAGCAATAAAGTACCGAGGTGTACCCGTGTGTTATCAACGGAAACAATCGGAAACTGAACTAGGAGAAGTAAAGCTGTGCAACTCTA
>JAHLJT010002630.1:116396847-116430202 GCA_031308135.1 Acheta domesticus
CCGTCCCATCCCATTCCACTTCATCCCATTCCACTTCATCCCATTCCACTTCATCCCATCCCATTTCATTTCATCCCATCCCATTTCATCTCATTCCATTTCACTCCATCCCATTCCATTTCATCCCATTTCATTTTATCCCTTTCCATCCCATTCCATTTCATCCCATGCCATCCCATCCCGCTTCGTCCCGTTCCACCCTGCCTCGTCCTGTCGCGTACCTCCGTCCCATGTCCTCTGGTTTCGCTCAGTCCCATCCCTTCCCGTCCTGTGGCGCGCCGCCCAGGGGTGTCCACGCCGCTCCCATCCCGTCGGTTTACGCCCCCGCTTCGTCCTGTCGCGTCCACGCTCTCACCAGTCCTTGTCCCCCACGCCCCGCGCAGCTCCGCTTGTGCTTTTTCTCCTTCCCCCATCCCACGTATGCGTTCCGATTTTTCTGTGACTGCTGACCTCCTACCCTTCAAATTCTGTTCCTTTCCCGCCCATGGACCCATCCA
The DNA here is from genome assembly GCA_031308135.1 of Acheta domesticus. Lineage (NCBI taxonomy): Eukaryota > Metazoa > Arthropoda > Insecta > Orthoptera > Gryllidae > Acheta > Acheta domesticus. The sequence continues at coordinate 116,397,345 of JAHLJT010002630.1, forward strand.
TGTCCCGCCACCGTCCTGCCACTGTCCTACACATGTCCCGCCAATGTCCCACACGTCTCACCACTGTCCCATGTGTCCCGTCACTGTCCCATGTGTCCCGCTACTGTCCCATGTGTCCCGTCATTGTCCCACACACGTCCCGTCACTGTCCCACACACGTCCCGCCCTGACCCACACATGTCCCGTAACTGCCCCACACATGTCCTGTAACTGTCCCACACATGTCCTGTAACTGTCCCACACGTGTCCTGTAACTGTCCCACACGTGTCCTGTAACTGTCCCACACGTGTCCTGTAACTGTCCCACACGTGTCCTGTAACTGTTCCCACACGTGTCCTGTAACTGTCCCACACGTGTCCTGTAACTGTCCCACACGTGTCCTGTAACTGTCCCACACGTGTCCTGTAACTGTCCCACACATGTCCTGTAACTGTCCCACACATGTGCAGTCACTGTCCCACACATGTGCAGTCACTGTCCAACACATGTGCAGTCACTGTCCCACACATGTGCAGTCACTGTCCCACACATGTGCAGTCACTGTCCATCCAAGGTCCAATCACTGCCCCATCCATGACACACCAATGTCTATCCATGTACCGCCTCTGTCCCATCCATGGTCCACCACCGTCCCATCCATGGACACACCAATGTCTATCCATGTACTGCCTCTGTCTCATCCCTGTCCCGCCACTGTCCCACCGTCGTCTCGTACTACAATTCTCATTCATCTCTCCCGCTCCCGATGCAGAAGAGGAAGCCCCTCCTGCCCCAGCCCCTGCGGCCACTTCCACGAGTCCCTCTCCGCTGCTTTCCGTTCCCGCGGAGCCCCTCCGGGCGTCTTCCGGCCTCCTTTGCCTCTGAGCTTTTTCATTGGGAGTTGCGCAGGAAAGCGCGCAGCTCCGTCCCCACCGATCTCCTGCAAAGAACTCGTTAATGAAGATATGCACTGTTGGGACCCTTTGGAAATGCTACACGCGGGGTTGTGATTCAGACGTTTCAACTTAAGAATGCAATTTGTTTTATAGTAAATTATAATTTTTATAGTTGATTTGATTTGTAAGGTTTTCAGGGAAGTGCGGGGTTTTCAGAGACATAAAAGAAAAAAAGTCTGGACCAGTATATGAAGATTTAAAATGTAAAATTGTTCCTTATTATGTTTGAAATTTAATATTGAACGGGCTTGTTTTTCTTTTTTGCTATTTTCGTAAAGAATTTCTACCGCTTTATTATTACTTTTGGTATTTTTTTCAGAACATATTTGATATTTCTTTCGGTGTTTCAGAAACAATATATTTCCTAATTTTTGCGAAAAATTTTCTCACCTGGCTAAACTGTTTACTAGCATTATATTTAACGTATCTTTTATCTAGCTGATTAATAGGTAAAGAACTGTGAGAGGATAAAGAATCTGTGAAAACTTCAACCGTACATGTGTGTAAAGCGAAAACTGAACGATCTATGAAAATATTTTATTTGCTTCATGTTTATGAACTATGGTTTGCAGTCTGTGATAGTTTAGGGAAATATAGTGGGATAAACTGTAACAGACTGAAATAGGTAAGGAACTGTGATAGGAGAAAGAATGTGTAAGTACCTCAAGAGTATAAGTGAATGTGTGTGTGTGTGTGTCTGTGTGTGTGTCTGGTGTGTCTGTGTTCTGTGTGTCTGTGTCTGTGTGTCTGTGTCTGTGTGTGTGTGTCTGTGTGTGTCTGTGTGTGTGTGTCTCTGTGTGCGTGTGTCTGTATGTCAGTGTTTGTGTGTGTATCTGTGTGTGTGCCTGTGTGTTTGTGTGTGTATCTGTGTGTATCTGTGGTGTGTCTGTGTGTGTGTGTCTGTGTGTGTGTGTCAGTGTGTGTCAGTGTGTGTGTCAGTGTGTGTCAGTGTGTGTGTCAGTGTGTGTGTCAGTGTGTGTGTGTGTGTCAGTGTGTGTGTGTGTGTCAGTGTTGTGTGTGTGTGTGTGTCAGTGTGTGTGTCAGTGTGTGTGTGTGTGTGTCAGTGTGTGTGTGTGTGTCAGTGTGTGTGTGTGTGTCAGTGTGTGTGTGTCAGTGTGTGTGTGTCAGTGTGTGTGTGTGTGTCTGTGTGTGTGTGTGTGTCTGTGTGTGTGTATGTGTGTCTGTGTGTGTGTCTGTGTGTGTGTGTCTGTGTGTGTGTGTCTGTGTGTGTGTGTCTGTGTGTGTGTGTCTGTGTGTGTGTCTGTGTGTGTGTGTGTCTGTGTGTGTGTGTCTGTGTGTGTGTGTCTGTGTGTGTGTGTCTGTGTGTGTGTGTGTCTGTGTGTGTGTGTGTGTCTGTGTGTGTGTGTGTCTGTGTGTGTGTGTGTCTGTGTGTGTGTGTCTCTGTGTGTGTGTGTCTCTGTGTGTGTGTGTGTCTCTGTGTGTGTGTGTGTCTCTGTGTGTGTGTGTCTCTGTGTGTGTGTGTCTCTGTGTGTGTGTGTTTGTGTCTGTGGTGTGTGTGTGTGTGTCTGTGTAAATAGTTGCTCATGAGTTGTTACCAACTCTTGGCATCAGAAATGGCTCATGTGAGGTATGAGCCACAACTATGCCTGAATCTTCAGGAGGTCTTTGCTGCAAGGGATTCAATGGGCTATAATAATAATAACAACAATAATATTAATAATAATGATAATGATGATAATGATAATGGTAATAATGATGATGATAATAATAATTATTATTATAATGTCCATGGTCCGATTAAAAGAATTTGGTGATTGACACTTGCGAATGGAAAGGAGCGACGTTGACAGGTTGCATACCACTGAGCACGTGTTTCCGAGACGCGAAACTAAACACTTGAAATGAATACTTATAAAATTAACCAAATCAGATACTCATATACGGATAAACATGGTCATATACGGATAAACGTACAGCTTCGGAAGCACAACTGTCAATTACCAACGTATTTGAATCGGACCATAGCTGATTGCATATACTGCGATTTTCGTAACTTTGTCCCTGACAGGAATCAGCTGTTCACGGTTTCATCCAATGGGGAGCTTGAACGTCACCATAGTGACGTCACTGTCGCGAAACATAAGCTCCGGATTGGATGGCAGCGAAACAGCTGATTCCTGTCAGGGACAATGTTACGAAAATCGCAGTTTTGCTGCATTACGTTCAGTACGTACTGCTTTTAAAAAGGCGTGGTGCGGACAACGGAGTCTCAACCGCCCTCTCCTAACGCGTTCGTTCTCTCTTCGCAGGTGAGTGTCGCGCAGAGAAGCCGCCGTGCCTCGCGTGTCACGCCGTCACGCCCGCACGGCCGTGCGTAAGTCGAACGGAGAAGGATCCTGGCGGACGCGGCGGGCGTTGCGTGCCAGCACGCGGGAGAGCGCCCGGTTAAACCACAAAGTCTACAACGAGGAGACTCAACTCCGGTGTTGGAGGCATGGTGGGGGTATGTACGAAAAACGTCGGCAGCTATTTGAAAAATAATACCAAAAAAAAAACGAGTCCCTTCGCCTTCAGCGACATCACGCGGCGAAAGAAGGAACTTATCTCGGCTTTTCTCGGCCACCAATCGTCAAAATTCGTTTGGTCCAAGTGGCGCCCACGAAGTCTACAACCAGGCGGTGTACGGATGTGCTTAACAGAAGACAATAAGTTCAAAAGGAAGTAGTAAGTAGTAAATAATTTTGTAGAAAAAATGTTTGAATTAAATTTTGTATACGATGCTTTGCTGCCATTGGCTGTTTTGAAAGCCTTCGTAGTTCTTTCAATTGCCACGTGAGGTCGCTGAAGGCGAAGGGACTCGGTTTTTTTTTTGTATTATTTTTTCAAGTAGCTGCCGACGTTTTTTCGTACATACCCCCACCACCGGAGTTGAGTCTCCTCGTTGTAGACTTCGTGGGTTAACGCTGCGTCCCGTGTTTTGCCGTTTTCCCGTTTGGCGGCGCCAGCGGCGGCGTGGACGCGCTGCTGACATTGCGGCGAGCGGGATGTCGCGTAATGAGATGCTCGTTTCGTAACAGATTGTTTTGCGCGCAGCTGCTAATTGACGAGTCCGCCGGTCGGTTTCCTGCCAGGGTTAAACTCAAATGCACGCGTCGCACTTCCTCGAGTGCAGGCTTCCGTGTTCACACAGGGGAATGCGGTTGTTGGTAGGGGTACCAGACGTACGTAGTTAATAGGACATATCCATGTATTTAGCGATTGTCCTTACTTATTTTCTCAAATCAGCAAATTGTCCATATTTTTGTGTTACAAATAGCGATCGTCTTTTCAAGCACCGTAAACTAAACTAACTCTTTTTTCTAAAATTACATTTACTTACACTCTTAACTGCAATATTTCGATAGTTTCGATAGTTTTCATTTGTCTGAGCTTCGTATCACACCCCTTATCTAGTAAGCTGTGAGCGTACCTTTCTACGAGAATTTTAGATTTCATGGCTAGACTGGTAGAAATAAACAGGCAGAAACAAGTCATCACTTCCACGCATGGTTTGAACAAAAGTGAGTCAATTTTGGCATAGTTTATGCAAACAAACAATGTTTGGTGTTCCTCATTCGGCATACAAAAAAAAATAGTGTACGTTTACTGCTGAATCGAGAATGAAATAAAAAAACTTCAAAAAACTGTCACATGCTGAGGAAAGAGTAGTTTGCAAATTCGGAACTTACGAATCTGTTACTAGCCTCTGTTTTAATAAGTCCTGCTTTTGTCCTGCATTTTAAACTCAATTAGTCCTTCTTCACACCCATTATCATCTGGTAACCCTAGTTGTTGGAGAACTGCGTAAGAAAAGACTTCTGCTCATGCATTGCAATTTTGATTGGCAGTTGCGCCGTTTTTCACAGCCGAAACTTTTCCTCTGGGCTACTCTGTGAGGTTGCCGCACATGGGTATAGGAGGCAGTAGATGCTATTCGACCTTCGTTGCCCCAAACAGATACACCATGAATCTTGAGCATTCATGAAACTACCAAGAAGCACCAACGGGAGTATTTCTCACAGCTGTATGAAAGATGAGACATCGACGTCGATGTTTAGAACATCGATTATTAAATCCAATGTTTTGAACATCGATTTATTAAATCCAATGTTTTGAACATCGATTTATTAAATCCAATGTTTTGAACATCGATTTATTAAATCCAATGTTTTGAACATCGATTTATTAAATCCAATGTTTTGAACATCGATTTATTAAATCCAATGTTTTGAACATCGATTTATTAAATCCAATGTTTTGAACATCGGTTTATTAAATCCAATGTTTTGAACATCGATTTATTAAATCCAATGTTTTGAACATCGATTTATTAAATCCAATGTTTTGAACATCGATTTATTAAATCCAATGTTTTGAACATCGATTTATTAAATCCAATGTTTTGAACATCGATTTATTAAATCCAATGTTTTGAACATCGATTTATTAAATCCAATGTTTTGAACATCGATTTATTAAATCCAATGTTTTGAACATCGATTTATTAAATCCAATGTTTTGAACATCGATTTATTAAATCCAATGTTTTGAACATCGATTTATTAAATCCAATGTTTTGAACATCGATCTATTAAATCCAATGTTTTGAACATCGATTTATTAAATCCAATGTTTTGAACATCGATTTATTAAATCCAATGTTTTGAACATCGATTTATTAAATCCAATGTTTTGAACATCGATTTATTAAATCCAATGTTTTGAACATCTATTTATTAAATCCAATGTTTTGAACATCGATTTATTAAATCCAATGTTTTGAACATCGATTTATTAAAAGCGAACGCTAGTGTTAGAGGTTATAAACCAGATTTATAAATATCTATGTTTATAAACATCGATGGTTTTTGGACGATATATTGATACCATCGACGCCCTAATTTTTAACATCGATATTTCACTGTCAATGTCACGTCCCAAATCTGAGGAGAGTGGAGAGCGGGTCCCTTGCATTTGAAATGACAAGACTCATCAAGGTCGTTCTGTGTGCGTTACATCTGTAGCAGTACAGATCTCTACATAGCTAGTTTTGGAAAGCAAACAGTGCAATGTTTTATTCATCGGGCTCATGAAAATTCAAGATCGGAATGGTGAAATGGGTTTAAATACGTATGCTTTGTGTCGCTTGAAGTGTTTGCCGAGATTATTATCCATTCGTTCTTACAAACACTTTACGTAATCCAGTGAAATATTTCCGCAGCGTTTTGCTTTCTGATTGGATAGCAGTCTTCGTGCGGTACTTGCGATGACGTGAGCCGAGGCAAAGCCTGCCAGTTCAAATGGAAGAAGCGCTGTCATGCAAACGGCCATGCTCCTGCAACCACTTTACTTTCGATCAGTCCGCCGTGGAAAGGGGATCGGTTCTCTTGACGTCCGATGTAGGTTATGTTGTGGAAGAAAATCACCCATCATTTCGAGATCTTTACAAATGATGTTGCGTTTCCTTGAGAGAACGTGCATTTTTGTTTCACGACATTTGGCATTTCAGTATGTCTTTCTGATATTTCGTTTATTGGTGTACGTTACTGCCAATGTTGTCCAGTTTGAGCTAAAATTAACCTTAAAATTGAAGAGAAAAACATGGTACTGTATAGGTACTACGAGAACCGTAAAATATTTTTAAGATATTTCTGAATATTTATATATAACTGTCTTATCGCAAAGATTCGACATTAAATTACGATGTAGTACAATAGAGATACCGATCATCTTCAGTTCCCCATGATATAGGTTGTTTTCTTTTTATGAACGACTAATTAATTTAATTAATAATTATTTTACTTGTCAGATTAAAATTAATTTTGCAACAGCAAAATTGGTGATAATTTTTTAATACTTTATTGTATTTGTCGTTTTCAAATTTTTTTCGTTGCATTTATAACTTTTTTTCCAAAACATCATAGTTTATCTTAATGATTGCGATGACTAATATAAATTATTTCGTAATAGTAGTTTGTGCTATTAGTTTATAATGTTAAGCTTTATTGCTTGAGTACATGTTTTGAAAACGAGCGATGTTACGAGCGAGTTTTGAAATTTGTACGAATGCAATAAAGCAATATTATAAACGAGTTGCATACTCTATTTTTTGTAACACAGCATTTAAAATTTCTAAGAGAATCAAACTTAATTTTGCCAAACAACTTTCCTGTAATGTCTCGAGTACTTGACATCCGTGCGCGAAACGGCTGTTCCGTTAACCTCTGCCACCCCCCGATTCTCTCGCTGCGATTGGCTGAATGTGTGATGACGCAATCACCCCTGCCGTAAACTCTAATACGTCATTATTTGTGCCGCAAACGCCCGCTTATGATGGATTTCTTGCACCAGAAAAGGTCATTTATAACCCTGGACGACAAAAAAATTATTTTGCTCAACCGCGCCACGCTCTTCAGCTCATATGGGAAGGAGAGTGAAGGACGCGGAGCAGTATGATTACACAATGCAGTAAATTGTTGACGCATTTCCACTATTAAACTTGAATTCCTCTATAGCCACCCGGCTAGACGAGCGTTTCATTAACCCGGCGACGAATAGATGAAAAAATGAACGGATGGACTAGGTCTGAGAGACCCGGGTTAAAGAACAAAAATTACATAGCAAATATTTTGTTTATATCATTGTTAGAGGACTTCATTATGTCATTTTGATATAAGAGAAAATATTTTTGTTACTATATTATTCATTTTTTTTTATTTTTATAAAAAAAATATTTTGTAAATTTAAGAAGGAGCACAGTGAGATCTCTCCAATACCATCCTCGTCATTGCACTAGAAATTTGGATTCATTTCTGACATTACAGTTGAATTTTGTCTTCAGTTAGAGGTAATACTATACAAAAATAACACAATTATCTATATCGCAATAATAAATAATTTAATAATACTAATAGTGCTTGTTACACGAACGGATGGGTTGCTGAAAGAAATTACGCATGTAATCACGTGTACAACCTGTACGGCAATAACTACCACACTGACCGTTTCACTTGTAAATAAAAGAAAGGTAGAACAGGCTTCTGGCATTATCTTATGTGAGTGGCTCAAGTTTTTGTTACGTCATGGGTCTCAGAGACCTAACCATCCGTTGCCGAGTTAAATTGCGGCGTGGGACCCTTGCTCGCCACTGAATACGCGGACGGGAGCCCTTGAGTCGCCTTTGCGGCTCGCGGCCAACGGGCCTTCGCGAACTCAACAGCGGACGCCCGCCTCCACTTCCCTCTGGAACAAAACAGACGACGGCGGCCAGGCGGCGCAACTTCCGGCTCGAGCGTTCGCAGGGCTGTAGACTGTCCCACGATCGATGCAAGAGCCTTCCAAGCAGCCATGTTCAACCCGCTTGGCGTGGCATACGGCGTTAATTGATGTCAATGCAATGCGTCTGATCCGGAGGTCCTAGCATTGCATTTCCGACAGTGGCAGAAGTTTCGGGACTAGCTACATAGCTGGGTAGTGTTCAGCGCTGTCTGCAGGAGAAGTCTAGCAGCCGGTTGCTCTCATGGGTAGTTTTCCGTGGTTTCTCCCATCAACACCAGGCGAATGCTCTAAGCAGTATCTTAACAAACGGGCCATGGACCGCGCGCGATCTCTCCTTCCTCTTCCGTGTTCTATCCTTACTTGTCCAATTTCACCCTTTACACACACCCATACACCCACCCACACACACACATTAACATGCTCTACACCACCACACATGCCGGGAGACCGGTCGGGAGCTTACAGCTTGTCCCGGCTGGGGCGGTGCCCTGCTGGTGGGAGATACTTGGTTGGGGGGAAAACCCCGCTAGTCGACGGTAGGTCGGCGCCGGATCTCGCCATCCAGTGGGGAAAAGATCATCGCCACCTCCCGAGGAAAACACGTGCAGTAAACTTATGAGACTGAACACTTCAGCAATTCACGCGCCCGGTATCACTAACAATCATTTCAGAATATCGATGCTGCAGATGAAGATTATGGAGATGACGATGAGATGGACATTGAGCGTGGAAAGACGACCTGTATAAGGCAGACATTGAACGTGGAGAGTCGATGAGAATGAGGCAGATCCTGAGCAAGGAAAGACGATCAATATGACGCATATACTGCGATTTTTTCAACTTCGCCTCTCAAGGCCCGTCTTCATGATGGAATATGTCACGGCATTTCGCGTCTCTCAGTCGTGCCGCTAGCTATCGCGCGACCGTGACCGTATCAAGCAGTTCTGGGCGATCACGCGACATTTAGCGGCACGACGGAGATTTTTTTTAAAATAAAATTTCTGGCCCTCAAGAAAATGTGCGCAGATAAATTTCTTTCCCCACACGTCATATACAGTTTTTACTGTTTTTTGACAAATAAATAAATAAACTAAATAAATAAATAAATAAATAAATAAACGCGAAATGCCATGTGACATTCCATCGTGACCATAGGTGCTTGAGGAGGAGCTACGTAAAAATTGCAGTATATAACTTCACTTCACAAGGCCCGTTTTCTCGATGAAATATGTCACCGTATGTCTTTCACGGTCGTGCCGCCAGATATCGCATGACCGCATCAAGCAGTGCTTTCGATCATGTGACGTCTAGCGGCACGACGGAAAAAGACACGAAATGCTGTGTGATATTCCATCGTGGCCATAGGGGCTTGAGGAGCAAAGTTAGAACAGCACGACGGCAGCGCAGAAGCAAGCCGCCCATAGGTGGTCTCTTAAATGAAATTCGCCCTGCCGCGCTGCCGCAACCCACGTGCAGAGGGCCATAAAGCACGGGGCTAACGCCGTAAGCACTCCCTCCCCCTCCCCTCCCCTCCCCACTCTCCCTCGCAGCGGTCGTGGGCAGCGCAACCGGAAGCCGGCAGAAAGCGCGGGCGGTGAGCGAGGGAGGGAGGGGAGTGGTGGGGGGAGGGGAGGGGGCGCGCGCGAAACAATCGAGCGCAAGTGGGTCGCGCCCATAAAGCGCTCGAGAGGGAAGTGGAGGGGGAGGGGGAGGGGAGGCGCGTAATGAGATGCGACAAGGGCACTTCCTCGCCTCCGACGCAACGCGCGCAATTGCCGAAGGCGCAGCGGCGGGAAGCGCGGCGAAGATAGGAAGCGGCGAGCGACCCGAAAACCACCAATCAAAAAGTTAATGGTTGAATGCATTGGTAATGGTAGATATTTTTCGTTACTCCATAATATGGTATAGGAAATAATCAAATCACAACAATGGAACCCGACGGCGGCAGGATTTTCGACACTAGCTTGTCAGCTAGCTCTAATTCAGCCTCTGTCTGGAGGAGAATTCTAGCGGCCGGCTGCTCTGATCAGTAGTTTTCCGTGTCTTCTCCGATCAACACCAGGCGAATGTCGGAGCAGTACCCTAAGAAACGGGCTACCGACCGCGCGCGATCTTTCCTTCCTCTTCCTTGTCCTATCCTCTCCTCTTACACACACACACACACTAACATGTACTACGCTACCACACATGCTGGGAGACCGTACGGGAGCTTAGTGCTTGTCCCGGCTGGGGTGGTGCCCCGCTGGTGGGAGATAACTGGTTGAGGGGAAACCCCGCTAGTCGACGGTAGGTCAGCACCAGATCTCGCCATCCAGCGAGGAAAAGATCGTCACCTTTCGAGAGAGAAACACGCACTATACTTACAAGATTAATGACTTAAGTAGTTGACGCATCCGGAAACACGAATCAATAAAAACAACAAAAGTTTTAATATTTATTACAACATCCCAAAGTCAACGTTCGGGAACACTTTTCCAATCTTCAATGGGTCTACAACAATGCACAAGAAAGTATAAGAAATTACGCACCCTTTAATATATTTTTTTAAATATCGATGGCAGATTAGTGCTCTTGACACAATTAAATAAATTAATTAAAATTTTCCAAGTGAAAATCTTCGAAGACGAAATTATTTCCGAACAACATCAGGGAAATGTCACAGCAGTACCTTTACAAATGGGCCATGGTCCTCGCGCGATCTTTTCTTCTCCTTGTTTGTCCTCTCCTCACCCTTACACACACACACACACACACACACGTGCACTACACCACCACACATGCCGGGAGACCGGTCGGGAGTTTAGAGCTTGTCCCGGCTGGGGCGGTGCCCCGCTGGTGGGAGTCGCTTGGTGGGGGAAACAGCGCTAGTCGAGACACGAGACAAATCAGCTAGGTCGAATTCAGTCGCTGTCCAGAGGAGAATTCTAGCTGTCAGCTGCTCTGGTCGGTAGTTTTCCGTGGTTTCTCCGATCAACACCAGGCGAATGCCGGAGCAGTACCCTGACAAACGGGCCACGGATCGGGCGCAATCTTTCCTCCCTGTTTCTTATCTCACCGCTAACTTACATACGCTCTTAGAAACACTACACTACCACATATAGTGGGAGACGGTGTCGGGAGCTTGCGGCTAGTCCCAGCTGAGGCGGTGCTCTGCCAGTGACAGGTGTAGCGTCACAGCACTGAGCGCGACCGACCGCACAAGTCGTGCAAGGGGGAGGGGTGGTCCTCTCGTGCCGCGCAGGGGCGGACGGACCCCCCGGGGTCTCTCGAGGGTCTCTCTCCGCTGGGGGCGTGTCTGAGAAGGCGGCTGTCCGTTCGCACTAGTGATGTGTGACGACAGAAATCGTTCGCAGATGGACGCCAGGCTCCTTCTGCAGGCCAGCCCAAATCTCGAGCGGAAATGACGCTTTGTGCGTGGGAGGTCGGTCACGTGATGCCTCGCAAGGGAGGCGGGTGGAATAAGCTTCCTGGGAGTCGAGTTTTGACCGTAGCGATGTGCGGAGGTGATCGCGAGCAGTGTCTTGCGAGGCGTGGCTTTTTCGCCACGGGACAAGAGACCAAGGGCGGCGCTGGTGTAGCGAGCTGGGGTTCTCTTAGTAAATACTGAGGCGGCTCGTCTCAGGAGTCGGACCGCTGTGGAGAGCAGCGTTCCTTAGGAGTGTTCCTTCGGAGTGTATATAGTGTAATAAACTTGTAAATAAATATGTACAGTCAACTCCGTGTCTGTGTTCTTCCTCATCCTATGACGACGTCACACAGGTTAAGAAACGCCCAGCGACACGACGGCGCCAGATCTCGCCGCCCAGAGAGAGGAAGATCACTACCACGCTCTGAAGAACAAAATATACCCTGCACTGAAGGCAATAATGACCTTTGATGTTTCAGGTTGCGTCAACAGCTATCAATTCAAGTATGCGAAAATTAGAATAGACGATATCGCGAGAGGTGACTCAGGGCATCAACTGATGTCACGGCAGAGCCTCTGAGCGGGAGGTCCTAGGTTCGAGTCCCCACGATGGCAAGATTTTGGGCACTAGCTACAAAGCTAGGTCGAATTTTCCCCTGACTGGAGGAGAATTCGCGCGGTCGGCTGCTCTGATCGGTAGTTTTCCGTGTTTTTTCCCATCACCACCAGGGGAATGACGGAGCAGACGAACGGGTCACTTTCTTACCGCGATCTCTCCTTACTTACACATACACTAACATGCACTACACTACCACACATGTCGGAATACATGCCGGGTGACGGATCTAGACTTTCGAGTTTGTCTCCAGAAATAAAAATGATGCACTTACGGGACTAATGACTAGACATCTGATGTTTAGGGAAACGCCTTTTTTTTTCAGCGAACTTATTTACAGCTGATTAAGGCTGATAATACAGTGCACGAATCATGACGAATGATGACATATGACGAAGTTTTATAATGCTTATTTTTGCTTATTTTAGCATAAATGCCTTTTTTTGCAATAAATGCCTTTTCCTTAGAATTTCCTGCTTGTTTTTGCCTTTTATGTATTATTTTTAGATACAATGCTAAGATATCAGAAGATCGGCCATGATCCAACCTGACCATTTATTATGAAGTCTTCAATTCACTTATTTGTATTTTGAAATAAGAGAGGATTCCTATAAGTATACCAACATATTTTTCTCCATTTCCCTATTTCATAAATACTAGTCGTGTTATGAGAAAATAGTCGATTGCCAATACGTTGAGGACACCTTTTGAGTGAAATAAATGTAATTCCCAGAAGTTTTCAGTGTTTGCTAATGTTGGAAGTATATTCAGTAAGTACTGTATTTACTGTATTTCGGAAATATCAGTATGTTCAGAAATCCTTGTCTGTATTCAAACTGATTTTGTCTCCCAATCATTGCAGATTTGAAATTGCGATCCTTGAAAAGTTACTGGTAATATATTGCAATGGAAAACTATTAAGAACAAAATGCAGAAGAGTTGTAAATATGTATGGAGTTTTACAAATAATTTTAAATTGTATAGTGAATGCAATTTATGACAGTGCCTTTTTTTCTCCTTATTTTTTATATTTTCAGTGCCTTTTTAGGCGCCTAAAAGATGATGTTTTAGTGCCTAAACATCCGATGTCTACTAATGACCTCAGCAGTTGACGTACCTGGAATTACCAATCAATTAATCGAATGGACGGTAGATTGTGACTGAGTGAGAAGCACTTAATTGTTTCTCAAATTAGAATCTGGGGCAACATTGTAAACTGCAGACAATTACGGAGTTGAAACCACCAAAAGGAAAAAGGAATTGGAATCGGCGGCGGCTTATGAGCCCGTGACAGAAGTTGAGCCGGGCGCCGAAAGCGTTGCGTCTCCACGCGCTGGGAATCTTCCGTCGGTCAGGAAGTAGAGCTCGACAGCCAACGCGCGGGTTCCCCAGCGTCACACCGTCGCACGGTGTGACCAGACGGCAACAGCGCGGCCAAAACCTCAAAAATAAAAGTTCATTTTGGGAACTTCTGACTAGAGACAGGATTTTTATGTAATTACATATTTTTTGTTGTCAAAGGAATAAAGTATAAAATATGACTAGCATAAACGTTATATTTAACAGATTATAACACCTGAAAATTTATAGAGAAATGTATCTTATTTAATAAACATTCACTTAAAGGAAAATTTGGTACGTGTCGCTGCAGATTCACGTTTTACGAAAAATTTCGTATGAGGGTGTATATCTCGTAGAGACAACCTCCTTTACTGAAATGAAACGAATCATTCGTTTCGGGATTTTATATTAATATATACACACCAATTCGACTCCTTTTTTTATTGCTTGCTTAATGTTTCTTTCTGAACAAATATATTAATTTCTTTTGTAAATAATAATCAATGAACATGTTTGTGGAGTGCTTCTATGCTTCCATTATGCAAATTTTTGCCTAGAAATCATTTTTTCAAACCAACATTTGAGTGCTTATTGCGTCTCAACCATTCGGAATATCAGGCTCAATCATTCGGTAGTTTTTTAGACAAAATATGCTCTTAGAATTGTCTTAAGAGCTTATTTTCGAAGTTTCGACGTTTCCTCCCCATACACCCTATGTATATATACAGAGAGAGAGAAATTGGGGCTTGTATTAGTATTAGTACAATTGAGATTAGCGACCTCGAAAACCCCTAGGTTGGGAACTTGTTCATTGAATCGGACGCCGTTTGATGTTTCGGCCGCGTTTTCGCCGTCTGGTCGCACCGTGCGTCGCGCGGCCGTGTTTTTGGGCGGCGCGGGCGGCGGCGGCGGCGCTGCAACAAGACGCGAGCGGGATAACGGCGCGGCGCAAGCGGGGCGCAGCAGACGAGGACGTCGCCAGCGCCACGCCCCTTCCTGCGCCTGGCACGCCAACTCACACTGCCGGCGGCGGCCAACACTCGGGGAAGGGAAATTATTCAAAGCCTTGATACTTCGTTTATCGCGTTTTCTATCCGATGTTTCTTACTTGCCAGTCATGAACTGTGTCTCTTCTATCTTAGGAGGCGGTATACATCGATCGCTATGTCGATGTTCAATAAGCCGCGTGTGTACTGTAACATAAACTCTTTGATTTTAACGTAGCTTTCAGTTATCTTCAATATTTGGCGCAATTTGGAACTACGGTGGTCGTAATTAGTGATTAGGCGGAAGAGCAGGCCAAATGGCCTGAGCCTCGCCACAAATAGACAGTAAAGTATGAGACACTGATGTTGTCTGGTATCAATGTTTTATTTACAGCTGAAAGATCTTTTTCGATAGCTTAGCTATCGTCATCTGAGCTATCTTGCAGCCTCTGGGCGGAAAACGATGTTCTGCAGATATGAAAAATACCTGAACTTTTCTTCGGCCGAAAACGGATCCACTCTGCCCGAACCCTAACGGATCGTCTGCGAAATATTTGGAGCGGCTAGTGCTCGTGCGCCAAAAAATGCGGCAATCCTATGAGTAGACTTCGGATCTTTAGGTCCTGAAAAATGTGGTTTTAGGCGCCTAAAAAGGTCCTAAAATGTAGGGAAATAGGTCTCTAATAGGTGCAGAATGACACCACCCCGCGTTTTATCAAACAGAAATCAAATAAGTATCCAGGCGATGAAAGATTTGTTGTTGAATAAATAATTATTTATTGAATACAACAGTGTAAGTGAATAAATTGATTGGAAATTTATAAAAAAGGCATTTATAAGCACCAAAATGCAGAAATAGGCATTTATGTTGAAATAGGTGCTTGTCGGCATTACAAAAAGCGGTTAATACCTTTGTAGGTCAGTTATGTGTGTAATTATCTATATTAGGCTCAATATGCTGTAAAGGAAATCAACAGGTAAAAACCTAAAGATCCGAAGTCTACTTATGAATTACGTAGCCTGATTCCTCACAGCAGCACGAATATAGCGGATGAAAATGGCGATGTAATGCCATCCTCCGTCTGTTGCGACGTTTGACCTGTGTTAAAATGGTTTGAAAGCACTGAACATGACAAAGACGCTTTGTTTATTGGCTGTAACTCTCTAACAACATTTATTTTTTATTGCTTAAATGATCCCTTTGGATTTAAACTGTCGTTATTTTTTTAATTATTTTATTTCTACAGACATAATCCTTGATCGTACAACTTTTAAACGACATTTCAAATACTAGATCAGTTGTAAATCTTGAATCATATGTTGCTCAACTCTCATATGATTAAAACTGCATAATAATTTGCTTCACTGCTTGAAATGTTGAAACGTTGTACGTATTAGATCAAGGATTATGTCTGCGAAAATAACATGATTTTAAAGAAATAACTGTCTTTAAATCCAATGCGATCATTTTAGCAATGAAACAAAACAAAGTTGTCAGCTTTTGCTGTCGGCCAATTTTTTCGGAATCAAGGACCTCCAAAGTCTTCTAAGCAACGCGCTTAGGGTGGAATGAATAAAAATGAGAGTATGCTACTTACTCGCGTTTTCCGAATAGATGCTCGGTAGCGTGTTATCACGGCACCGGCAGCACGCAAACGAGATAAGTTAAAACAAGTTGTATAATAGCACGAATCGGAAGAAAATCACATCAGCTGCGTCAACAAATGGGAATATTCTCAACTTGCCCTGAGAATATACTCATCACTCGGAGAATATGTTTATTTGTACGAAGTTGAGCAAATGCTCATTGGTCGAAGAATATTATTAGAACTGATACTCATGTTCGTGAGAAAGTACTCTGAGCAAATGCTGCTTTATTATTCATACCACCAGGGTTGCCAACTTTTGTCTAGATGAAATCGGGACTCAGGTTCAACCATCCGAAAAGGGGGTCCGCGGAAAAATGTTGTAAACTAAGGGCAAAATAATGTAATTTTAGGCTTTTCTTTGAGTTAAGTTTGGAATTATCCAGAGTTTAACCCTAGAAAGGTAATGCTAAATTTTTGTTACTTATTTGTAACGAATAAATGTGGTTATTATGCCATGAAATCCGTGTTAGGGAAAGAAGCATAATTAATTCAACTACAAACTTAATTTTCACATTTGCATTATTATTAAAAACATAAGAAAACAGGTTTTTAGACAAAATTGCGTAAAATTTAGTCAAAAATCACGGAAAACTGCAGTGGTCATTTCCAAATTCAATGAAACTGTAAGTTCAGCCCTGATCAAATCAACGAAATATTAATTTTTTAAATGAAAAGCGACAGTTGCCGTCCCGACTAGGTTACTGCAGGGACGCGGAACAAATTGAAAAAAAATCGGGATTGTTCCGACAAAATCGGGAACGGTTGGCAACTCTGCATACCACCCTGTGTCTTATTGGTAGAGACCGGATTTTTATGTAATTGTCTTTCTTCGTACCGTTCTCAAAATTGTAATCTGGACGAATCATCGCCCTCCTAACACAATATCCAATTTTTCGTTACATATTTAGGACTATATTACATACTTTACATATTTTGCTACTTTCACAAAATATGTTTTATTTTATCAATTTTTTGAAATCTATAGTATATTTTTATGAAAAGAAGTATTTTTAAAAAAATCACAATTTTCCCTCCATTATTGGTGAAATTTAGGGGTGAAAAGTTTAATTGTCGCCGCGTTCGTGACCTTTAACCTTAATTTTCGAGAAACTGGCGATCGCCGACGTGTAACACTTCCATAAAAATGCGGCACACTGTAGTGATTGTTTGCTGGTCATAGATATTAGCATGGCTTCTATTGCATCTGGTCTGGCTGAAGGTGCATATAACCATGCTTCTATTTGTACGCACCTTGGTCTGCTAAACTACGACCCTGAATAACAATAGATGAGTATTGTACTTCTGTCGGGAAACTTGTGTGGTGCAAAGTGTGCATCAATTATTGCTCTCCAAATTATTTTTAAAACGTTTGTATTTTTAAATTTTGTTTAGGAATTATTTTTATCAATGTAATTTCTTTCTACGTAAGTGTATCTTTTTAATTGGAGAATTTTAATATTACGTAGGTTGTTCCGAAAGTAATGCCTCCTATTTATTTGTACTACAGTAAATAAAAAACAACTTAATAGAATGTGTTTGAACAGAGTTTTTTGAATATGAAACTATTTTTCAATATAGTCCCCCTTTTTTTCTACACATTGTATTCACCGATGAACAAGAGCCTGCATGCCAGGCTGGTAAAAATCTGTACCAGCCGAGTTGACCTGTACGGGGAATTCTTTTGGCGTCATTCCATGGATTGTGGTTTTATTTCTGGCTCATAATGGTAACATGTCTTGTAATCAGTGATTATATCCCCCGCCATGAACGTATTCACGCGGAAGAGCCGATTCCGTGGTGTAGCAACTGTGCGAGGACGACAGCAACGTGGTTTGTCATTCATGTCACTGTTACCACCGCTGAAAAGCACTACCCATCGTCGCCACACTGTAGTGACATCCACTGTATACTTCCAGTAAAAGTTCAGCAAGAGACTGGATGTTAATGCATGCCATTTTCTCGGAAATGGGAAAAATTCAGTCACACATCTCTGCTTCTGACACGCGTTCAAGCTAGACGCCATTTTAGCGTTCTGTAACTATGCTTCCATCTGACAAACAGCAACGAAATTATGAGAACTTTAACGAGAAAGTTGATATTTCACTGTGACACCACTCACATTCGTTTTTGAGATCATACGCCTATGTAAACAAATGGGAGGCATTACTTTCGGAACGACCCTCGCACATATTATATCTGATTATATTTTTGCGGCGTCTTCTTCTTGGCGTGGCGCACGCAGCGCCGCGTTTAGCAGAAGTTATCGCTCGCTGGGCGTCGCGCGCCGCCAGAAGGAAGCCGCTCTCTCCTTCTTCCGCCTCCGCGCGCGCCTTCGCTCTTTCGCACCCGCACCCGCGCTCGTTAGCACGCACGCACGCACATGCGCGCGCACGCACGCGCCGAAGGAGGACGGGCGCCGCGCGGCGAAGCTCTCATCGCCGGAGAAACCCCTCCGCAACGCTCCCTTGGCCGTCTCTATCCATTCAGCTAGTATCCCTTCATCGTATTTATCCCTTCACCGTATTTATCCCTTCACCGTATTTATCCCTTCACCGTATTTATCCCTTCACCGTATTTATCCATTCACCGTATTTATCCATTCACCGTATTTATCCATTCACCGTATTTATCCCTTCACCGTATTTATCCCTTCACCGTATTTATCCCTTCACCGTATTTATCCATTCACCGTATTTATCCATTCACCGTATTTATCCCTTCACCGTATTTATCCCTTCACCGTATTTATCCCTTCACCGTAATTATCCCTTCACCGTAATTATCCCTTCACCGTAATTATCCCTTCACCGTAATTATCCCTTCACCGTAATTATCCCTTCACCGTAATTATCCCTTCACCGTATTTATCCCTTCACCGTATTTATCCCTTCACCGTATTGATCCCTTCACCGTATTGATCCCTTCACCGTATTGATCCCTTCACCGTATTGATCCCTTCACCGTATTTATCCCTTCACCGTAATTATCCCTTCACCGTAATTATCCCTTCACCGTAATTATCCCTTCACCGTAATTATCCCTTCACCGTAATTATCCCTTCACCGTATTTATCCCTTCACCGTATTTATCCATTCACCGTAATTATCCCTTCACCGTAATTATCCCTTCACCGTAATTATCCCTTCACCGTAATTATCCCTTCACCGTATTTATCCCTGCACCGTATTTATCCCTTCACCGCATTTATCTCTTCACATCCCTTCACCGCATTTATCCCTTCGCCGTATTTATCCCTTCACCGCAATAAAAAACTCCTCTCGTCACGACTGGACGGAAGGGTCGAACAGGCGAGGCACCGGACTCACCTTGCCACTGGAGGTTGTGATTCCCGACGAGTCAACCGATTCGTTGATTAGTCCCGTCAGTGTAGTGTGTGTTTTTTAATCGGGGGGTGGCGGTGCTCTTTTCTCCGCTGGATGGCTAGATTCGGCGCCGACCTACTCGTCGACTAGCGGTGTTTCCCCTCAACCAGGTATCTCCCACCAGCGGGGCACCGCCCCAGCCGGGATAAGCTCTAAGCTCCCGACCGGTCTCCCGGCATGTGTGGTAGTGTAGTGCATGTTAATTGTGTGTAAGAGGGAGAGGATAGGACAAGGAAGAGGAAGGAAAGATCGCGCGCGGTCCGTAGTCCGTTTGTTAGGGTACTAGTCCGGCATTCGCCTGGTGTTGATGGGAGAAAGCACGGAAAACTACCGATCAGAGCAGCCGGCAGATAGAATTCTGCTCCAGACAGCAACTGAATTCGACCCAGTTATGTGGATAGTATCGAAACTTCTGCCACCGCGGGAGAGGAACCCCGGTCAGAGGCTCCGCAGTAACATCAGTTGATGCACTGAACCACCTCTCCCGGTGCAATGGTGAAGTGACGTCGACTGTAAAACATACATGTTTTCTAAGTATCTACGTTCAAATTTAAAATATAGATGTTAATGATACACCGACCGAAAACCGATGTTTTCAAACACCGATGTTTTATATTCTCTAACATCTAACATAACATTTTTGCAACAAACTTTAATTCGTCAACGGTCATTTAACGGTTTATTAATGTAAAATTAAGATTTAACTGAAAATAAATTTTTCACGAAATACAATAGGCAAAACTAAGCCGGAGAGCCTGTGTGCTCAGGGTCATTTCAAACAGCCTGACCTCTTTTCGGGAAAGAAGCTACCACCTGTTATTATTTTATATCTTAACTTTTACGAAATTTTTTTATGAGAATTATTCATTCACAAAACATTCAGCACAAAAAGTAAAAAATCTACGTTAAAAATCGACTTTATTTTATCAATGTTAAAAACGTCGACTTCGATTTCCCATCTTTACTTAACACTCTCCTCGCTGTGACCTAGCCCCAAGTAATGAAAATTCTTGTGAATTATCCGTAACATGACGTAATATGATAGCTATAGAATAGGTTACCGTGATCACGGAGAGGTAGAGGAGACATGAGATAAAACATACACGGTGTAGATAAAAGTTGATATGCATGTTGAATAACAATGGAAATTATTCAGAAAACTCATGTTGGAGAAGTTTATATTATTAAGTACGTTGGTTGTACATCAATGAAAGTATTAGTGAATTGAAAACCTTAGAAAAAGTTGCAAAATCTTAATATCCGATTAATTCAATTTTTTTCAAGAAAATACCACTGTAGACAATAAAACTTACAGCAGAGTTTTGGATAAGTATGTAGAGCTGTCCTTCAGTCTAAGAAGGGTCAACCGGCAACGGATGGGTGGGGTCTGAGACCCATAACTTAACAAAAACATTTGCCAAATACTTACACAAAACACCTGAAGCATGTTCGTCTCTTTACCTTTCTTTTATTTTCAAATGAAATGTTCCGTGTGATAGTTACTTATGTACGTATTCGTATTATTAGAATTATTTACTATTGTGATATAGATAATTATGTTATTTTGTGTAATATTACTTACAACTAAAGCAAAATTGAACTGTAATGTCAGAAACGAGTAAACCACCTTTCCAGTGATATGACGAGGATGGTTTTAGGAAGGCCTCTTTGCGCTCCTGCTCAAATTTATCAAACATTTTTTGATAAAAATAATAAATACATGATGTATTAACAATACTTTCTTTTATATCAAAAAAAACATAATGTAGTCCTCTAACAACGATGTAAACAAAATATTTGCTATATAGTTCTTGTTTTTTAACTGAGTCTCTCAGACCCAACCCATCCGTTCGTGTTATTTTTTTTTTTCACCCACCCGCTGCCGGGTTAAACATTTTCAATTTCCAATCACGTTACAGTGATTTTTATGTGATGTATTTTTTTTCTCTCTAATTGGACAAATGTTTAAAATAATATTTAGAAAGAAACATAATTGGCTGGTTTCTTTGCAGGACAGTAATTGTATGTACAATTGTATTCGCCGAATGATCTTATAGATCAAATTGCAAATAAAGCAGATGTAAAAAAGAAAATCACGTTACCTTGCACCTGCTTGCGAGGAAGTTGGTCCGTGAAACAGGAGCGTGGACCTCCGGATTGTGGCGGAGAGTTTAGTGGATGAAATTACCGCCTGAGTGCCAACCATTGGACAAACCCTTTTCATGGCGTGCGCGGGCTCCTGGTTCGGAGTGCGACGTCATCTTCTTAATTGGTGGCGCGTTCCTCCGAGACTCTGTGCCAGCGGCTCAGCCCTTTCTTCCTTTTCGTCATTTTTCCTTGTCTTTGTCACTACTCATTGATTCCACGTGCGGCAGTTATAGAGGAAATGAGAAACCCAAAGTAAAGTGAATTTTATATCTCGGGCGGTGGCGGAGTTTTACACCTCGAGAAGATCCAGCGCCGAAGTACTCGTCAGCTTGCAAGTTGGAGAAGAGGATTTTAGCGGCCGGCTGCTCTGATCGGTAGTTTTCCGAGGTTTCTCCTGTCAACGAATGCCGGAGCAGTAAACTAACAAACGAGCCACGGTCCGCGCGAGAGCTTTCCTTCCTCTTCTTGTCCTGTCCTCACCGCTTACACACACACACGTACACTTACATGCCCTACACTATCACACATGACGGCAGACGAGTCCAGAGTTTAGAGATTGTCCCTTGTGAAGCAGTGCCCCCCTGGTGAGGAAAATTCGACCAGTAGGTCGGCTCCGGATCTCGCCATCCACCGAGTGGAGATCACCGCCACATCTCGCTATAAAACATGGACTACACTAACGGGAATAGTTACCTAGCCGTTAACGCGCCCGGAAACACTCATCAACCAACAAATCGGATGTGATTCCTAACGAAAACAAGATAAAAGGCTCCGCTGAAGTCCCAAAAGATTCGAGTGAGCAGTAGCGGGGATTATTCTGTTCGCGCATTATCAGCGTTACAAGCCGCTTGGCGTCCTGAGCATTCCAAGCGCCGTGCCGCGCCGCGTCGCGTCGCGCCGTCCTCGTCTGGAATGGAAATGAAAAGGGGATAAGCGCGGATGCTCGCGCCGAGATCTTATCCGCACACAAAGCGCTTCACTTGCCTCGGCGGCGGCGGCGGCGGAAACTGGTTTCGAACGCTGGACCCTCGTTCCGGATCGCCTTTCTTTTTTCTCGCCCCCCTTCTCCCCCCCTCCGCATTATACACAGGTGCTCTCTCTCCATTACAACTAATCTGGCTCGGATCTAATGAGCTGTAACGGACTGCCACTCCAGCGCTGTGGGCCGGACTGGGCGGGGACGCGGGCAAAAGTGGATTCCCCTAATCAACGTGGAGGGGAATGACCAACCACCCACACGTTCATGTACTCACGCACCCATACATTCACACACTCGTTCACTTATTCATTCACCCATTCATTCATTCGCTCATTTATTCACTCACTTATCACGCTCATCACTCATTCACTCACTCACTCACCTACTTCTACACTCACCCACTTATTCACTCAATCTCTTATTCAGTCACTTATTCACTCTCACTCACTCACTTATTCGCTCTCTCACTCACTCATTTATTCTTTCTCACTCATTCACTCACTTATTCATTCTCTCTCACTCATTCACTCACTTATTCATTCTCTCTCACTCATTCACTCACTTATTCATTCTCTCTCTCATTCACTCACTCATTCACTCTCTCACACATTCACTCTCTCACTCATTCACTCTCACTCATTCACTCTCTCACTCATTCACTCTCACACTCATTCACTCTCTCACTCATTCACTGTCTCACTCATTCACTCTCTCACTCATTCACTCTCTCACTCATTCACTCTCTCTCACTCATTCACTCTCTCTCACTCATTCACTCTCTCTCACTCATTCACTCTCTCTCACTCATTCACTCTCTCTCACTCATTCACTCTCTCTCACTCATTCACTCTCTCTCACTCATTCACTCTCTCTCTCATTCACTCTCTCTCACTCATTCACTCTCTCTCACTCATTCACTCTCTCTCTCACTCATTCACTCTCTCTCTCACTCATTCACTCTCTCTCTCACTCATTCACCCTCTCTCTCACTCATTCACTCTCTCTTTCACTCATTCACTCTCTCTCACTCATTCACTCTCTCTCACTCATTCACTCTCTCTCACTCATTCACTCTCTCTCACTCATTCACTCTCTCTCACTCATTCACTCTCTCTCACTCATTCACTCTCTCTCACTCATTCACTCTCTCTCACTCATTCACTCTCTCTCACTCATTCACTCTCTCTCACTCATTCACTCTCTCTCACTCATTCACTCTCTCTCACTCATTCACTCTCTCTCACTCATTCACTCTCTCTCACTCATTCACTCTCTCTCACTCATTCACTCTCTCTCTCACTCATTCACTCTCTCTCTCACTCATTCACTCTCTCTCACACTCATTCACTCTCTCTCACACTCATTCACTCTCTCTCACACTCATTCACTCTCTCTCACACTCATTCACTCTCTCTCACACTCATTCTCTCTCTCTCACTCATTCACTCTCTCTCACTCATTCACTCTCTCTCACTCATTCACTCATTCACTCACTCATTCACTCATTCACTCACTCATTCACTCATTCACTCACTCATTCACTCTCTCACTCACTCATTCACTATCTCACTCACTCATTCACTATCTCACTCACTCATTCACTCTCTCACTCACTCATTCACTATCTCACTCACTCATTCACTCTCTCACTCACTCATTCACTCTCTCATTCACTCATTCACTCACTCACTCATTCACTCACTCACTTATTCACTCATTCACTTATTCACTCACGTATTCACTCACTCGCCTATTCATCACTCACTCGCCTATTCATCACCTACTCATTAACTCATTAGCACAAATTAAAAAAACAAAAAGCAATTTTGTCCGCGCTTCGCGTCTTGGAAGCCACCGCGCTGCGCCCGGTCCAGCCGCTCCGCTCGGCGCCCCGTCCTCTCCCAGCCAGCGCGCCCTCGCTGCTGCTGTGGTGCAGAGCAATTACTTTAAGTGCAATTTGCCCCCGACGTAATGGGGAGTACCGTCCTTTGCAGCGAGACTCGTTTATTTATCGACGCTTTTCAGTCGATTGCAAAATTACTTCTTGTACCGATATTCCAGCCCGGACACGCTCTTCGTGCGAGATATAGCGTGTTGGTGCTAGTAGGGTTTATGTCTTCGTTAAGAAATGTTGGTAGTTTGTGCTGAAATGCCGCTCCTCGACGAGGAAATGGAATGCAGATTATCTTGTCGGTCTGCTTTGGGTGTGCATTGTTCACAGTATGTGTGTTTATTATGTAACTTAAAATAAACATGGCCGTACTAGAAGGACCAGTACCTGGGCGCTAGCCCCTATGACAGTCTGGACTACTACTTAACAAATTCGCTTTGAGATAAAAAAAACGTGTTGTACAAAGCTCTTTATTCAAACAGAAAAGCTAAAAGAAACGACAAATATAATTGTTAATATTGAAATACGGCCCTTAAGTTACATTCGATGAAAATTTTACATTTAAGTTTACAATTTTACATTTTACAAAATTTTACATAGCAATTTACATTTACACAAATTTTACATACCATTTTTACATTACTATTTACAAATATTTACAAAATTTTGGCATAAACTTAGACGGGACACTGCACCTTGCGGCCCCTGGCACGAGGAGCCCAGTGAGATTCTGCCATCTGAAGCAACATTGGTGGTAAATCATACATTAAGGTGCATTGTTCACAGGAAGATGTTCGATTGCAGGTTTTCAGTTGTAAAGAGGTTATGTTTACTGGCGCGTTAGCAGCGATGGCCTTTAATGTGCTGCTGGTTAACCCTTTTCCGGGCAACCAATTTTAATGACGCAACCGGGCAGGCGGGGTTGAGAGGATCCAGGAGTGTCCTCGTCGGAATTAAGCTTACAGACGCACATTTTAGGTTTAGGCTAATGAAATATAATACTCTAATATAGTTCTTTAATTTAACAAAACATTTCAAAATACTTTGCACTTGTTTTTTAAACATGTTTTATTTTATTGTAGATCGCACACAGTTTACCAGGGTATGCTCATTACAGACAGGTTTTGAACAGATGCTACATCTCTTTGGTTCCTACTTCTTCCCAAGGGCTTAAATTACATCTTTTTTTTGACATTGTTATAAATTTTCTTAGTTGTGGAAGCTGCTTCGTTCCTGAAAACATATGTGATTGACAAGCCACACTTGCTATTCTATCGTGTTAGACTGTCTCCTCTCATTTTGTATACGATCCAAATTCTTTGCAATATCAACAATAAGTATACGTATAATCTCATGTTTTCTAACACTGAATGAGGATCATCAACATTCTTGTCGCTGAGCAGTTTTCCAGCAATACTTGGATCGCACACGACTTCAAAAGCTCACTCTCCTGACTCGGCTACATTCTAACTCGCAGCAACACTGTCTACGTAGGCGTCGATCTTATAATCTCTTACATATACAGTGTCAGATAATTTCCCGATGAAAAGGTGTTGCGCAACCCGATAAAAGTCTAGTAATCGATCAAACAAAACCAGAAATTGCAATATTACTCGCAGATACAGAGACCTGGGGCCAATGGACCACGCTTCCCCGGTTGCGGCTGAAAAAAAAAATTAATTACTGTTTAAATTTTTTTAATGTTTCATTTAGTATCACTTTCGTAAAATGGTTGCGAAAACAATTAAAAAACACC
Organism: Acheta domesticus; assembly: GCA_031308135.1. NCBI lineage: Eukaryota > Metazoa > Arthropoda > Insecta > Orthoptera > Gryllidae > Acheta > Acheta domesticus. The sequence goes on from JAHLJT010002630.1 coordinate 116,423,714, forward strand.
GTAGCAAACCAAGTCACAAAAAACTTTCCTCATACTTTGAATAGTTTTCACGAAGAATATTGAAAATTTAGCTTCTGGGTCCAATGGACCCCGGTTGGCCCGATAAGGGTTAATGTGTAAGACTTACACTATGCGTAGGGTGAGCTCCGACCGTTCGTCAAATAGCAAGCAGCCCATCCACACTACTCGAAGATTCGAAGATGGGTCGCTCGCTACCAGCAAATGTCCAACGCGTAGAATTGGCTTAATAATAATGATAGGCAGTATCTTTATTATGTAACCAACTGTCAAACCTAACCATAAGAGTTTATGAAGTGTTTTAGTTATCCCTATTCAAATGATCATTTCTAGGAGGGGGATTTTGATAACCTAAAACGTCATAAAAATGATCAATAAAATGCTCTGAAAAATGTTTTTAAAATGCCCTAAAAGCAAAGGAAAACGACGTAAAACATTTGATGAAAACCAGATGAACAACTTAATGTGTTGGATATGCTACTGATGTAATCGAGGCTGCTTCCTTTTGTTCAAGTGAACTCAGCTTTTAAACTTCAGGTTTGGACTGTTCTGTAAAAGAAAATCTCTACCTTTATTTACCGCGAAATCGGCCGAACTGACAATGGCGCCGACAGGCGTCACAGAACCTTAGATTACTTAGTACTCAAAACGGCTGACATTACAATATATGAGCGAAGAAATCGAATAGACTACTCAGGAATTGTGTGGTGAACATTTGTTGCATCTCGAAAATATTATTTGAAGCAAGTACCATTAAAATATTAAAATCGATTAATTCAGCGAAAAATGCATTGAAAATAACGTAAAAAGGTGAAAAATGACATATAAGTGGCAATAGATGAAAAATGCATAAACAAAATGACGTATAAAAAATGGGTACTTTCGTTTTGACATAACATAAAACGAATTTATATGCTAAACGGCATTGTTCTAAAGTGAAAAGAAAAAAAATGACATTTCATTCAAATCCACCCTCTAATTATAATATATAATCTTCTTCAGTACAAAACGGACCAAAACCATTCGATAAAATGATACAGGACTGGAAAGTGTCGCTATGGACTAGAAAATGTCGGATAAGGCTGGTTCAGTGTCAATTCCAGTGCAATCACTTCATCAGAATTTCGTTGTCATTTGCTTGATGATATTTCTGATCGTCTTATGCTGAGCCTTGGCGTCGCTTGCAGTTCAACTGATCGTGTAAATTAATAGTCATTAATGCTCCGAGGGCGTTATAAAACTTTTGATGATCAAGCTGCCACAAAAGGCCCGAGGGTCATTGGTCTGAGGGATTTTGTTGTCCGAGATCATTAAAACTAGTTAACGCCTGTGGTACATACATTTATACGTAATTACGTTTTAATGGTTTAGATTTACTAATTAACTAGTTAATTAGACTCTGTTAGTCGTTTCATATTTCCTTCCCATAATTCCCGCCTTAAGAGAACGTGTAGTACCATTCAACTGTTTTTTATGTCCCTCGAATATATATATATATATTCTTGGGTGCCCAATACCTGCGGCCCTATTTTCTTCCTTGAGGTCTCTGTAGTCTTTTCAACTCCACCGAGGAAGCGACAGATGTAAAGCATCGTAGCGTCAGAAGGAGCAGTCGTTTTTTACCGTCTCCGTATTTCTCTCTTCTTCCCTTGTGAGGTCTCTTCTGGGGAGTGTCAAGGAGCGTCTAAGATGCATTCAGCTACCAGAAGGGTTGCGTCTGCGTAAACTCCTCTGGCAGTAATAGCATTCATGAAGGAGATTTAATGCTCTTACAAAAACAGTTCGCTTTTCCAAACACAGCGTGTGAACGTTGGAATGGAAGGAGCAAGAGGGAGAAATTTCGTTTCTTGCTCGCAAGGGTAGGACTGAGGCGATTAATTAGTGAACTGAGCACAAACGGTGATGAAAGGTTTGATTGAGAAACTTATGGAAAGTAATAATTTGTACGCAATATCCGTTATATTACATTCTTCTCGTCCTCCCTTTTTACTTTCCCGTATACATACGTAGATACGGAGTATAAGGAACGTTATGTAATGCTGCGTGAAAAAACGGCAGATTGGTCGGCAGAAAGAAGTCATTGCCGGGCCAACGAAAAAGTGATTAACGTACAGTTCAATTTGGGGGATTTTTTTCCCAAAAATTACAGAAGTGTAATCACCCTCACACCTCTAATATCTCTCAAATCTTTCATAAGCACATTACCAGGAATTTGTAAACACTATTGTATTTGTGAGTGTATGTGCTTCAAATGACTTCAAATGAAGTTTTTCGAAAACTCAAAAATTTTGTTGATAAAGAGCTTCAAATTTCGCATTTTTAATAGTGCTTAAACGTAATTTTCTTAAAAACGACACTCAATTTTTTTAAAGAAAATTGCCATTTAGGACGAGGTATGTATTCTTTAATATTCTAAAATGAATATTTCCGTTCTACCATTAGGTAACGGAAAAATTAAGAAAACATCAAAACAATGTACATTGGGCGGCGATAGAAGGCAGCTGGCAAGAGTATGTGGCAATTTCGAATAGCTAGCCCAAACTCAAGGAAATAGAAAACGAATATGGGAAAGTCTGTGCGATTCTGTAGCACCACTAGTTCAGTCGGGCCGCATGAGTTGAGAATGAGAAAGCTACAAATTCTTAAAAACCTACAAATTTTAGCTTATTCGCCACACCAGAATGGTAGTTCATAGTACCAAAAAGCTGCGGTATTCGCTGGCACGCTAATTAAACACACATAAAAGAATGTGGTACTTATAAGTATCGTCAGTCAACCAATGGTTCCCTCAGAGTTGGCAGGCCAATCCGTTCCCGTCCAGTGGATAGGGCCGCATGAGTTGAAAGTAAGAAAGCTGCAAATTCTTCAAAACCTATAAATTGTAACTTATTCACCACACCAGAATGGTACTTCATAGAACCAACAAGCTGTGAGACTCGCTGGCACGCATAGTTATTATTAAATACGCGAACATAATGTGGCACTTGTAGGTACCGTCAGTCAACCAAGGGTTCCCTCACAGTTGGCAGGCGATCCGTTCCCGTCCCATGAGTCGGAGCGCTTGGATTGCCACGCCCCCTTCCCCTGACAAGTTGCCAGCGCCCCCTGCAGACGTCTCCTCCCCCCCCCCGCGTGAGGCGCTGCAGAAGGCCGTGCTAGCGGGCGGCGGATCGCGTTACACCCACGCCCCCCACCCCCACCCCTTCCCCCTCCCCTCCCCACCGGGCTGGGATGGCTCAGCAACAGCGCGGCAGCCTCGCTGCCGGGGAGATCCGATGAAGAAAGCAAAGAACTGATAGAGGCAAGTTGTCCTTTGTGAAGCGCGCTATAGTAATGGGAACAAACTACCTGGAAGAGCGCTAGAGGGGCTTCCATCTAATGTAGGCAATTTTAAAAATATACTTAATTCCTTTTAGATCATCACTATCAATACTGAGACAGTTATCTTTATTATTATTACTAGAAAAACCCGGCAGACGTTGTTCTGCCCTTCATCTCCCTCTTTCCCCTCCCATCACCCTTTCTCACTATCTCCCTCCCTCATTCTTTCTCTGTCTCTCCCGCTCTCTGTCCCTCCCATTCACATTTACTTTCAGATTCTGCACGTCTCTGAGCAGGTGAGGTAATATCGAGAAGCGCCGGACCAGCAAAAAGGTAATAGAATGTTCAGCAAGAGTTCATTCCGTAGATTACGGTGTGAAAAACGTTTCTTTGAGACCTTCGGCCTCAAACTTTTAGTTTTTAAGGCCCTAGAACGCTTTGTTAGGAGGAGTTATTAAACGATATCAAAATGCTGCTGAGTGTGTTGCAGGTTGCATTTGACGTGAATATGTAGTGGATATGTAATGAATATGTAGTGCCAATGTAGTGGAGTTACTACAGAATTAACAACACATAAACCTTCTCGGTGAAAAAACACGTAGTTGTGCCAACTGTCATGGAGATCGGTCGAACGGTGTTGAAGATTTTCTCTTATATACATACCAACATCCTGTTATATATATATATATATATATATATATATATATATATATATATATAGGGAGATTATTATTATTATTATTACTGATGTAAATATCATCATTGTTAATACTGTTTTTAGCTTTCTTGTAATTTTTGAGTTATTATTGCTTTTATTGTTTTTCTTATATTTATTGTTATTGTCATGTCCGTTATACAGCGAAGTGTAGGGGAGTGAAAGGGAAGGGAGTGAAGTGAAGTGTTTGATAAACTAGAAGTCAATTTAAAGATAACTAAAAATTAATTAGAATTAGGATATCATCCTCTAATTCTAATGGTAATTGTAAATGTTGTAATTGTTCTAATTCTAATAGTTATCATGTTTGCTACCAAGCATTAGCTCAAAGCGAACTGGAATAAATCTATCTATCCCGACGGCTAAAGTTTTCAGCACTACCTATCTATTGAGAATTCTAGCGGAGGGTGGTCTGATGGGTACTTTTCCGAGGTTTCTGTGAGTATCCCACTCCTGAATTTAAAACCAATAGTGTTTAACTACACGTACAAAATGTCCCAATTAGGGCGGTGTATCTCAAAAAAGTTTATCGCTTTTTCTATCCCATTTTTCTTACCGCTTCTCCTTATTGGCCAATCATAAATTGTAACTCATCCATCTTACGAGGCGGTATACATCGATCGCTATGTGGATGTCCAATGAACCTCGTATGTACTGCAACATAACCTTTTTGATTTTGACATAGGTTACAGTTATTTTCAATATTTGGCGCATTTTGGAACCCTATTGGACGTAATTTCACTCATGGAATAGTCCTGTTAAATACCACTCGTGCTTTGGAAATTCGCAGATAAATCCCCTCCTCGCTTCATGAGTCGGGGATTTATCGACAATTTCTAAAGCACTCGTGGCATTACCCATGATAAATACCAAGTGAAGTGTGCCGGAGCAGTACTGTAACAGACGGGCCAAGAAACGTTCTTATATCAATCCTGCTTTATACGGTGATTTATTTATCACTTTTCTGTACAGAAAATGGATGCAAAAGGGACGTTCATTACTACGTGCTGCTGTTTCGGTATCAAAACAGGATTAACAGGAACGAGCGTTTTACAGAGTTCTTTCGTTTTCTGCACGCAGTCCTGATGCAAATATTTCCTTTGGACGCCGCACAAAGCGCTGAAGATCAAACAGTTGACATATCATCTATGGGAGCAAGTTAAGTTGAATTATAATAGGACTGAGCACGTAACGTGACATTAGAACACTATACTTGTTATTTTTCAGTACATAATCACTCCACATTACAATTGATCACATTAAAACGCTCTCGAAACTACAAAATCGCTTCGCATGCATAGCAAACCAGAGAAAGTTTCAAAAGGAGTGCGATAGTCAAACTGAATGAGTCTGTATCGAAAAATGAAGCATGCATCTTTATTCGTACAAAATTACTTCCAGTATGGACTGTCACCTTTCCGTACCGACGAAAAATGATGAAAAAATGACCGTGTAAAACATGATCTACCCTCCCCTTGTCCTCTCCTGCCCCCGCATGTAATGACGTTATTTCAACCTCAACGATCGGCATAAAATAAATAAATCGTCAAAAAGAAAAAAAATTCTTTGTCGTAACACAATCTCACTCACTACTTTTATTTGGCAACATTTTTTTCCTTCAGAATATTCAGTTTATATTTCTTCACGTAACAGTAGTTTTAAAATCTGCCCCCCACTTTCTCCAACTACCTTCCAACAGTCCCAGCCGGTTGTTATACAGTCATTTCAAATTCCTATCATGATTGCAATGCTGGACGAGCGTCCGCAAACGTATTTTAAATAATTGTACACATTTTGTACATTTTTCTATTATAGTTTCTAAAGGTGAGTCTCTGTTAGTTACATCGAGTGCTATGTTTCGTTATAATAATTTTGTGTACCTTTTATTAACTCAGTCATGTTTGTAAGTCTTATTTCATGTTCCTTTTAAACGAGCAAAAAGTTAGAGCGTAGGCTTCCGCGGCCGGAGTCAATATTAAGTTACGCCCTGAGGAAGGTCGCAGAATGGCGACCGAAACGTCGGCACCTTTGCCATGGACGCGGCGTCACCCGGACAGCCAACTTAATAATGAGCAAAAAGTTGTTCTCTGTATTGTAGCCTGAAGATGGGGAAAAACAAACCCCGAAACGTCGCTCGGAGAATGAATATCAATAAAATATTTTTGTGAATACTTTCTAAAAAAATGTTTGTTATTTTTTAATATAAACTGCCTGTCGAAAAAAACCAAGTGGCCAAATAAAAGTAATATGTCAAATAAATTCGTTTGTGAACGATTCTGCCACTAGAGGTGATGCAGACAAACTATACGTTTTCTGTTTGAAAAGATACGAACAGTCTGAAAAGTTTTCATGCAGGAATCGTGCAGTCTGGATTGTACCCTTTCTGCACGTCCAATCTACACTAAAACTGTACCGCGTTAGATGGATTTAAAAGG
>JAHLJT010002630.1:116430302-116456865 GCA_031308135.1 Acheta domesticus
GGAATCTATTTTAGTAAATGTTAATTGTACCCTCTTCATTATTCGCAGCCATTTTTAAATGTCGAAAATATTCCTCCGATAAAAAAGTCCTCATCTCTTCCTGAATGACTGAAGCAACACATCGAGAGAGATGGCTCAGTGCATCAACTGATGTCACTGCAGTCCCTTTGACCGGGAGATCCTAGGTTCGAGTCCCGACGGTGGCAGGGTTTTCGACACTAGCTTGTAAGCTAGGTCGAATTCAGTTGCTGTCTGGAGAATTCTAGCGGCCAGCTGCTCTGATCGGTGGTTTTCCGTGGTTTCTTCGATCAACACCAGGCGAATGTTAGAGCCGTACCCTAACAAACGGGCCACGGACCGCGCGCGATCTTTCCTTCCTCTTTCTTGTCCTATCCTCTCCCCCTTACAAACACACTTATACTAATATTTACTACACTACCACACATGCCGGGAGATCAGTCGAGAGCTTGGAGCTTGTCCCGGATGGTGCGGTGCCCCGCTGGTGGGAGATACCTGGTTAGGTGAAGACCGCACTAGACGGTAGGACGGCGCCGGATCTCGCCATCCAGCGGGGGAAGATGACAGGCATGAAAAACTTACTACACTTACGGGACTATCGACCTCATTAGTTGACGCGCCCGGAATCACGAACAACCAATCAGTCTGAAGCATCACCACCTAGTGATGTTGTCTTGTATCTTGTAGCTGCAGTGCGCAGGCCTTGTATCTGGACGGTGTTGGCTGAAGCCAAGCGAGTGTATGGAAACGGCACTTTCGGGGGCTGTGTGCTTATGGAACGAGGAGCTCCGACTAATGCAACACACTAGACCGCCGGCGACGCCGCGCCTAAAGAGGAAGGGACGGCTCGGCCTGGCGCATTTGGGAGGTTCACGGCTCGATTCCTCGGAACAAGAGCGCACTTTCCATTCGAACTCTCTATCTCAAAGTCACCATGGCCATCACCTTTAACTTTCTGTGAGCTTCGTTTTAAATAAACTGAACAGTCTGATTGGGATTTTAATAACAATAATAATGATGAAAAAAAATGTAAGGATGGTGAAAAGGTGTTATAAAAGAACAGGAATCGTTTGGAAGCTTTTGAGATGTGGTTGTGGCGAGGAATATTGGTTTTCTGAATAGAAATAATTTCTTAATACCGTAATTTTAGAAAATGTGGAGTCGAGGAGATTCGTAATAAAACTGTTTCGAACAGAGGAACATTTCTTCGACACATTTTTAGACATAATGCTCTTAGGATCCATTTTTGACTGCAAAATAGTGGGAAAAAGAGAAAAAGAAGAGAATGGAACGTTATGGCAGCAGCGAAATGGCACGTATTGCCTTTACGATGATCATGATGATGATAATGATGAACATAATAAGTATCTTCTTCGTTTACTCTTGGCATTTCAGGAAGAATCTTGTTTAACAGGGATGTTTCGGTGGCTAAATATCTTCCGAAGGTTCTGTTGGTAGTTTGCTTCTCTCGTATGCTCTCTTTGTCCAAAGCTCTCAATCAACATTAAGCTCAGGGGCTGAAGATGCAAGGTGCAAGGTTATTGTGAAGAAACAAAAGAAGCTGGAGTGCTTCAGAAGAGGTTTATGGTTCCAGATCTAATTATTTGCAAATCAATTACCCACGCTTATATTTCACGGTCGGCGTACATAATGGGAAGCGTAGAATATTGTCGAGAAGGACGTGAAATTGCTTTTGACATGGTTCACTCGGGAACCAGTATAGTCGAATTGTACACTTAACGAACGTGTTTCGTATTTTCTTTTAACCTCCATTTCGTTCTCTGATGCATTAAGTGAAATATCTCGTACCTTTAAGTGAAGAAAAATAAATTTTAAAACAAATTAATACATCATTAAGTTTCAACTGGAATAAATATCAGGAATTGATGGAACATTCAATAATCTGAAGAACAAATACCGATAATACCATTACACATATAATAATATAATTCAACGCAATTTATCAGGTATCGTTGTAGGACATTATGTTCGGCAGCGCCAATACATTCAGTTGTAAACATGACTAGCGCGGGGAATTGAACGTGTTTTATGTTTAAAAAAATCATAGAAAATAATTTTATTGAAAAATAAGTGGCGCAGGCAGAGTGAGAGAGAAGGGGGACAGCCAAGGTGAAGAGATAGGGAAGTTAAGCGAGAGAGGGACAGACAAAGGGGGGAAGAATCGGGAGAGATAAAGCAGGGCATCAGATGTCACCGCAGTATCTCTGACCGGGAGGTCCTAGGTTCGAGTCGGTGGTTTCTCGGCATTAGCTTGTCAGCTAGGTCGAATTCAGGCGCTGTCTGGAGGAGAATTCTAGCGGCCGGCTGCTCTCATCGGTAGTTTTCCGTGGTTTCTCCCATCAACACCAAGACAATGCCGGAGCAGTACCCTAACAAACGGGCCAAGGACCGCGCACGATCTTTCCTTCCTCTTCCTTGTCCTTTCCTCTCCCCGTATATACACACTTCCCCTTCCATGCACTACATTACCACACATGCTGGGAGCCTAGTGCTTGTCTCGGCTGGGGCGGTGTCCCTCGGTGGGAGATACCTGGCTGGGGAAACCCTCTAAGCCGACGGTAGGTCGACGCCGGATCTCTCCATCCAACGGGGGAAGATCACCACTAGCACTAAAGACAAAACGTGTAGTGCAGTTATGGGACTAATGACCTATGCAGTTGACGCGCCTTGAGTTACAAATCAATCAATCAAAAGAGGGAGAGGGACAGGCAAGGGAAAAGAGAGTGAAGGACAGAAAAGGGGATGAGAGAGGGGACAGGCAAGGGTATGAGAGAGGGGACAGGCAAGGGATAGACAGAGGGAGAGGGACAGAGAAGGGATAGAAGGAGAGGGACAGAGAAGGGATAGAAGGAGAGGGACAGAGAAGGGATAGAGGGAGAGGGACAGAGAAGGGATAGAGGGAGAGGGACAGACAAGGGATGGAGGGAGAGGGACAGACAAGGGATGGAGGGAGAGAGATGGCCAGGCAAGGACGAGAGGGCCGGGCAATGGGGAGAGAGGAAAAGGCGCGGGGGGTCCTGGAGGGAGGCGCGTGCGGCGAGAGGGCCACGCCCACCGCCCGCCGCCTCAATTAGCGCCCCTGGGGCGGGGGCGGGGGTGGGGGCGACGCTCCGGAAGCGGCGCCGCAGAGAACAGCGCCGCCACTGTGTGTGCGCCCCCGCCCCCGCGCGCGCGCTCTCGGAAAAATAAACACTCCCCCTCCCCCCCCCCCCCACGACCACCCGCCCCGACCGCGCTCCACACGCCCAGAGACACTGCGTGGAGAGGAGCGCAAACGCCACGGAATAACCTCTCGGAATCAACAGCCCTTCGTACGACATATCACGCGCTAATTTCTGCTCAGCTCAAATTTGCTTCTTTTTCAATACCTTGGGGATTTTATTTCTTCAATAGATGCAGGCATCCTAAACGAAACACAGAAGCAAGTTTTGTTTTCATTCTTCAATGCCAGATGTCGATTTAGCCCTGATCGTTTAGGCATTGTAGACTCCTGTCCAAGGTGTACATATGACTTGGGTCAGTTCGAATCCTCATCTAAAATCGTGCTTAGCTGCTGTATGCCTGTGGTGAAGTCGGAGGTCGATGGAAAGCAAACGGTGGTTGGCCCTCATCGAAGTTGACGGTGCGTAGAGCTCAGTTCTAACGGTTTTGCTTCTTGTAGAAGAAAAAATGCTTATAATAACCACCGTTTGGCGCTTTCGAGTGCTCTGGTAGCAATTGTTTAGCAGCAATTAGTGCCGGGAGAAACACTACCAGGAGAGGACCGCAAACGTCAGTGCATATCCTCTCATTATTAATAGCTGTTATAATAGCCCTGCTAGCCTCCATTCAGAAGTCGGCGAGGAGGAATTGTAACAATCGGAGGCAATATGCATATTTTCAAGGAAATAAATTTCGGTTTTGGATATATTTCGAACACACAGTTCCTCACATTTCGATTGATCGATTAGTGATTCCGTGTGCGTTAATTGCTAAGGTCATCACAAAGTATGGTACATGCACCGGGAGATGGCGGTGATCTTCCCCCGCTTGGCTGGCGAGATCCAACGACCGACCGTCGGCTAGCTGTGTTTTCCCCAACCACGTATCTCCCACCTTCGAGGCACCGTCCCAGTCGTGACAAGCTGTAAGCTCCCGACCCCTGTCCAGTCATATATGCTGGTGTAGTGCATGTGAGTTTGTTTGCGAGTAAGGGAGAGGAAAGGAGTAAAAAAGAGCAAGCAAATTTCACGCGTTGTCCGTCGCCCGACTGTTAGGTTACTGGTCCGACATTCGCCTGGTGTTGATCGGAGAAACCACGGACAGCTACCGAACAGAACAGCTAGAGTTTTCCCCCAGACAGCGGGTGACCTTTGTTATGATCGCCGTCGTCCAACATTATGCTAAATGTTCAGAACCAAACATTATGATTGCTAAATGTTCAGAACAACACTTAAATTCTACAAGACAAGGAATTCATTATTCATTTTCGTATTCTTTATTCACAGTATAAGGAAATATGGCGACAAAATAACTGATGTAATTGCAAAGGCGTAGTCTACTGGACGACCAAATAGAATATAATCGCATATACCGGAAATACCATAAGAATAATATATACCATAATACCATAATAATAAATACCATAAGAATCGCATATACCGGAAATATGCACAAACACAACAATGCGTGTTTTCAAGTGTTTAGTCCAAGATGAAGGCACACAGATTTTCACAAGCGGGGAGTGAGACCAGTTGCGTCGAAACCAGTTGCGTCGTCTGACAGAACGCCCTTCCAATCTAGGGCTAAAGGCCAAAGTGATAGACGCACGCGGAACCAATAAAACTTTCGTACTCACAGTCTTTATCTTCACCTCCCACTCACCACCCCAACCTTCTCCTTTTTCTCGAAATTGGTTCCAATTTCTTAAAAAAAAGTTCGACGGATATGTTCTTAAAAAGTGGTGCATTTCCTTGTACTCTGAATTTTTGAAAATTTAAAAGTTAGCGAGAAAGTATGTTATGTTTTTCGCAACACTAGTTAATAATGGGTTTTGTTTCTTTTGCAGGTGAGTTGTCTTCTGAAACGCTGGCCCTTGTTTTCAACATGGGACAACAGGACGGAAAACAGCAAGAGCCAACGGTCTGACATTTTTACGATCACGTATGTCAGAAGAGAGACTTTTTTATGCTACAGCAACATCACTTGTAGTTTCCAGAGTTAAAATCACCTTAAAGTCAACTTTATTCTTATATATAATTATTATTTTCTCTGGTTCATCAGGATTTAAGAAAACATTTTTAGACAAATACTTCGAATCCCTTTCTATTATTCGGGTTGAAGTATATTTAGGTTAGTCTTATTTGCTTGCAGTTTCAGAATTCTTGTTTGCCTTTGATTGCTTATGTTATTTCTAATTTCCTTTTCTGTCATGATAGGATTGTAAAGCGTCTTACTGCTGGTAACAGTGAAACTTAATTCGAACGACACGAATCAGTAGTTTTTGTCAAAACTGACTTAACAGTGGCAATATATTTTCTTGCAATACTAATATTTATAATTATTACAAACGAAGAAATCACGTTCATCAAGTGTCAACAGCTCACTACAAGAAATCCACAGATAAAACATGTACGTTACTTTGTAACACATTGCCAGATGAAATTTAATCAAGTGAAATCTGTCCAAAAATTGAAGATAAAAGTAAAATATTTTCTGCTGCATAACTGTTTTTAAGCAACTAGAGACTATACTGACAATCGAAAACAAAAATGTTAATTTGAACCGTGATATAATGCATTAGTTAACATTTGTAGTGTATATTTTTTTAAACGTCATAATATGCCTGTAACTAGTAATGTACTTCAGCATCCAGGTTAAAGACCATCTCGATCAGGTTTTTGTCCAGTTTGCCCTGATCTATTGAACAAGTGCAGAGCGGTTTTTCTTCTGTACATAAATATAGCTTCACTATGAGCATGTTTTATTGTGCTCTCCTTTTGCGTGTCGTGATAGGAGTAGAGACGGGGGTGTGATGCTATGTTCTTTGCGAAGCAAAAAAAATCAAATTTGCAGTTCGTTTATCGAAAGAAATGTTTTCCAGAACTCGGGAGCGAAAATGCTTATTTTGAAAAGTTGCTAACCTCTCTATTCTGAAACTTTAATTCTTCATTTAACTATTTATGGTGACTATTCCAGTCGTGAAATTAAAACCTATAGTGTTTAACTATAAATACAAAAAGCCCCAACCAGGGCGGTGTATCTCAAAAACTCTCTTTTTCTATCCGATTTTTCTTACCGCTTCTCCCTCCTGCCCAATCATAAACTCTGCCTCATCTATCTTAGGAAGCGGTATACATCGATCGCTATGTCGATGTCCAAGAAACCGCGTATGTACAACAACACAACCTCATTGGTTTTAACGTAGCTTTCAGTTATTTTCAATATTTGGGGCATTTTTTAACTTTGTTGGATATATCACTCTCGTGTGTTAATACGTCATCGTTTCATAATGTACTATTTCAATTTTTCCCGGGAACTAATTAAGATGACTTGTGTCTTTCGTTCGCTATGATCAGCACATTTTCCCCTACTTGTACGTACGCATGCTCATTTCGTGTGACTTATAAAATTGTGCACCCCACCATTGCCTCAGACTTCTATTATATTTTCATTTGCTCATTGTGTTTTACTACAGAAACATACGAAACACTTGTTCCTGTCCTCCAAATCTCAACAGCACGGGCCCACAGTGCCGGAAATCGCCACAGGAAGTCGTTGGAAACCGTACAATCTCGAAAACATTTACTAAAATTTAACCGACAACATTGTGGTTCTGTTGTTCCAGAATTTGTAAACGACGCTTATTGTCATTCCATTAATGTTGGTGAATAAGCACTGAACGACTTGAAACAATATTTTGAGGTTTTTGATTTTCCAAACGGTAGTCATACATGTGTTGATTTCTAATGAATATTTTGTACAGTTGTTTTGTGCGATGAAATCAGCAGAGTTCGGTTAGTTTTTAATAATCTTGTGTCCCCAGAGTGTTTGGCGCTCAATGAAACACACGCATGAGTGCCATGTTGGATCTTGCATTCAACATGGACAGCTGTGGTCTCAGCTGGGGATGCGACAACACGTCGATGTTTTGAAAACATCCATATTTTTTTTTCAAATATCGAAATATTTAACATCGTTTTATTGAAGCCGATGTGTTTCTAACATTGATCTAAACCTCGATGAGTTAACTTGGTTAATATTTCAATTTTGCATTTTTAAATGTTCTTCAGACGAAAGTCACGAACAGATAAAATAGTCGAATATCGTTAATGCGCACAGTTCTTCTTTTTGCATTTTCCAATAAGGTAATAAAGTTTGTCAATTGATGTGCAAAATGTTCGACTCCGTTTTCTCATATCAACAATACCCAAATTAAAAAATAATAAGCACGACCAGCGTAACATGAAATTCCCCCCCCCCCCCCCGCGCATGTGCTATTAAACTAGTCTACAAACAACGTTTAAAAACACCTGTGGCTTTTTGCCGATGTATTTTGAGCATGGATTTTTGAAATGGGAAGAATCGATGTTCATGTCTAGACATCGGATGTTTAGGGAAATGCCTATTTTTCTCTAGCGAACTTATTTAGAGGCTGATAATATATGTGCACGAATCGTGACAAATGGTGACGTATAACCAAGTTTCATAAGGTTTATTTTTGCTTATTTTAGCATAAATTCCTTTTCTTTAGAATTATTGCACGTTTTTGCCTTTTATGCATAATTTTTATATACAATGCTAAGATATCAGAAAATCGGCCATGGTCCAACCTAACCGTTCATTACGAAACCTTCAATTCACTTATTTGTATTTGAAATACGAGAGAATTCCTGAAAGTGTACGAACATATTTTTCTCCATTTCCCTATTTCATAAATACTAGCCATGTTCTGAGAAAATGGTAGATTGACAATACATCAAGAGCACCTATTGTGTAGAAAACATTTAAATTCCCAGGTTTCAGTGTTGCTAATGTTGGACTTCTAAAATATATGCCAGACACATCAGTAGATGCTCAGAAATCCTTCTCTGTATTCAAACTGATTTTGTCTCTGAATCTTTGGAGATTTGAAATTGCGATCCTTGAAAAGTTACTGGTAATATATCGCAATGGAAACTATTAAGAAGAAAACGTTGAAGAGTTGTAAATACGTATGGAGTTTTACAAATACTTTTTAATTTTATTGTGAATGTAATTGATGATAATGCCTTTTTTCTCCTTATTCCTGACCTTTTCAGTGCCTTTTTAGGCGCCTAAAAGACGATTTTTTGGTGCCTAAACGTCCGATGTCTATTGATGTCTCATCGGCGGTCTGAGCTCGTGCGGAGGGAGGGTGGGTGGGCGCGCCTCTAGTTTACACGGGGAGAGGGGGGGGGGGGTCCATCGCCCGTGGGCGGCGCGCGTGGCGGGCGATGGCGCCCGGGGCGGGGGCGGAGGCGGGGGCGGGCGTTGGGCAGAAGCCCGCCCGCGGAGTGATTGGCTGCACTCGCCCCTCGACCGAAGACGGCGGCGCTACCCAGGGGTACCAACTTTTGCCTGTATGAAATCGGGACTCAGGTTCAACCACCTGAAAGGAGGGGGATCTGGGATACATTTTGGAAAACTAGGGGGAAAATAATGCAATTTCAGGCATTTCCTTTTGCTTTGAGCTTGGAATACAAAAACTTAAAATTATTATAAAAATCAATTTTATAAACAAAAATTAACTTCTTAAATGAAAAGTCTAAAATATCGGGACAATTGTCGTCCCGACTCGGTTACTGCGGGCACGCGGGACAAATTAAAAAAAATCGGGACGGTTGGCAACTCTGGTGCTACCCCGTTCCAATTCCAGGCACCGCACGTTGGAAAACAGACGGGGGAAGGTGTACAGGAAGGGGACCATCATACATTTTTGTTAAATAATAGGTAGTCATTATTACTAGGGAGCGGACATCTATGTTTTTGCATACTTTTGTCCGTTCCATCAGGGCATAGCTAAGTGAACTTTCATGATATTTGGTTAGAATTGCATGGTATATAATTTAATATGTTAGTGCATTGCCGATCTTTCAATCGTCAGTTTTGAAAGATCGAGGAAAATACCAAAAGTCTGTGTAATTTTGAGAGCGCAAAAAAACAGAGCCCACAGCGGTAGTGAATTTCGTCATGAACTCATGATATAATAAAGACATTGTTTTAGTATGTCATTGTAAATTCACTAACAAAAATCACGAAACTGAAACAAAATGCGTATAAACGACAAAAATAACGCAAACGTCCAAAAAAAAGACTTAAAAATTGAATGATGGCAAAATACGACAAAAAATTACCCAATACATTTTTATCACCTGTCTGTCGTCATAAATATTCATTTATAAGCTAGCTACGTCTAAAATGCATCAATGAAAAGATGACATGACGATGGAATATCTCACGTCATTTCGTGTCTTCCTAGGTCCTGATACTGTCGCCGTCATGCAACATCTAGCGGCACGACAAAAAAGACGCGAATTGCCGTGATGTATTCCATCGTGAAGACACGGCGTCCCGCGCCAAGAAATAAAAACCCAAACGCAGGCAATGGAGTGGACGCGTACTGCAGTTGCGTTCCGCGATTAAAACGTGCACTACACTCACGGAACAAATAACTTTAGCAGCTAACGCGCCCGCCATCTCTAATCAACCCATTAGAGATTATTACAATAATTTGGCAAAAATCAGTATTTGGAAACATCTATGGTTCTTGATCGCAGGGCAGTTTTAAGAGCATTGGGAGCCCATGAGCCTAGGTTAATTTGGAGGCTCCCTATACTTCATTGAATTAGACAATGATGTAGAATTACATTGAAAAAACTACAAGTTAAATGAAAAGTTTTGTTAAAAAAGTAAACATCTCTTCAAATTCTTTTATAAGGCTGTCACATAGATTGATTTAAAAGTTCAAAAAGATCCGAAAAAAGGCCACAAATAAAAGTTTTTAATGTAATACATTTGGCTGTCCGAAATCTTTTTGGATCTTTTTGAACTTTTAAACTTTTCTTCACTAAGTTGTATTCTCGCATCAACCAGCAACATTCCATATATTTTAAATACGATTTTCCAATTCGAAATAGCGTTCTGCAGCAGGCGATGCACTGCAGTTGCAACGCGACACTCACACGCCGCCTGCCTGCAGCGCGCGAGCCACAAGCGACCACGCGACGCGAGGCGTCCGCCAGCGGTCCACCCACCCCTCCCCCTCCCTCCCCCTCCATTCCCCCTCCCCGCTGCATGGGCGCGCGCGCGAGATAAGTGTAGATTTATTGCGCAGCTCCCGCGCCGGTCGCGACCCGCACGCCTGCCAACCTCAAGGCGACGTCTCTTGCGTCGTGCAACATGCACGCCAGTCGTTTTCGCGGGAGCATCCAGCCGAACATGGGGGGGGGGAGCATCGTACATTTTTGTTAAATAAGAAACATATTTGTTTTGAAATATATTTGTTATTGAAACATATTAGATTGTGTACTATTTATGTACTGTACGTATGACACTATACAATATTATTGTTTAAATAATTACATAATTCGAACATAAATAAATATTTAAATTATTGGCCCGATTGCGCACGGTCTTTGGCCCGATTGTTACGGTTTTGCTTCGGCTTTCGCCTGGTGTTGATCGGAGAATCCATGCCAAACAAGCCATCAGAGCTACAGCCAATAAAATTATTCTCCAGTGGTTAAGTTCGATTACTTATAGTGCGATTTTTATAATTTCGCCTCTCAATCCCCTATAGCCACGATAGGAATATTACACGGCTTGTCGTGTCTTTCTCGGTTTTGCCGCTAGATGTCGCAGGATCGCAAGCACTGTTTGATACGGTCGCGGTCATGCGATATCTAGTGGCACGACTGAGAAGACGCAAAATACCGTTACACATTCCATCGTGAAGACGGGCCTTGAGAGGCAAAGTTATAAAAATCGCACTGCATACAGGAGAGGAAACGTCGGAACTTCGAAAATAAGCTCTTAAGACAATATTAAGAATATTTTGTCTAATAAACTACATAGATATTCCGAATGGCTGAGCCGCAATTAGCACTCAAAAATTGGTTTGAAAATATGATTTCTAGGCAAAAATGTGCATTGTAGAAGCATACAAACACTCCAGAAACATGTACATTATTTATAATTTGCAAAAGAAAAGAATACATTTGTTCAGAAAGAAAAATTAACCGAGAAATAAGAAAGCAGTCGAATTGTGTAAGTTGGGTGCTTTTTTATTTCTGGGTTAATTTTCTTTGCGGTAAAATATATTCATTTCTTTTGTTAATAATAAACAATTTACATATTTCTGCAGTATTTCTATGCTTCTACAATGCAAATTTTTGCCTAGAGAGCATATTTTCAAACCAACTTTTGAATGCTTATTGCGCCTCAGCTATTCGAAATATCCATGTGGTTTATTAGACAAAATATGCTTAACCTTCCAGCGGGCGCGCTGTCGTAAATTTTACAATAGCAGATTTTTTTGTTTTGCTGTCAACTCATTGTTGTCAAAGACTTCTGCGTTCTTGGTATTCCTTGCAGGTATCTTTAGTGATGCATTCCTGCAGCCACTGTTTAGTTTGCACGCTATATTCAGTTTTTGTAACGCTCTATTCGGGATAAGTGCATAGTGACGTAAACTTACGCTGCGCGCCGGCTGTTGTGCTAAAATATTGTATAATAATGTGGCTTAATCGAAATTTTCTGTAAAATGTGCAGAAAAAGAAATCATGTAAACGAAAATCAGAATATTCTTCAAGAGCTGTCTGATCGGAGGAAGATCATGAATTGAATAGTGACAGTGACAGTAACGAATGTTGAAAATGTAAACGAGCAACAGAACGATACTGGATCGGAACAAGATCTTTTTGATGCTAAACACGAACATTTATCAACGGATATGTTTTTTGGTAGTAAATATCAGTCTTAGATATTATAATGCGACATAAAATTCTATTGTTCTACAATTTCTTTGATTTTTTCAAGAGTCATTGAATGTCGTAAAATTTACGACTCATGCGCCTGCTCGTGTGAACATTTTACGCGCGCCCGCTGGAAGGTTAAATTGTCTTAAGACCCTATTGTCGACGTTTTCACTTTCCTCCCCGGACACTCTGTATATAGCAGTATGGAAAATCCGGCATTGTTGGGACTGGATGCCTAGGACATCCCGCTGCAGAGTGGCAGTGCTGGCAGTGGGGTAATTCAGCCGCTTCTCCTTATTCGGAGATGAGTTTCTCTCCCTCTCGCTTCCCTCTTCAAAACGAGCAATCTGGAGGCATCTCATGTGGTTTTCCTCGTGAGTCAGTACAAAAGAAAACAGATGTTCTTCTATGAAAATAGTCTCTGCTCATTCTCGGGGCTTGGATTTTTAAGCCGACCTTTTTCTTGAGACTACACTTCATGCATGTGGACGAGAATTACCTGTTCGAAATCTGCGAAGACGATACTTGGAATGTAATACCCTTGTGTGCCTGTACCTGGCAACTAAAGGAAATAGTTTGCGCTGTATTTGAAAGTTTCGTCTACAAAGTGCGCGATCTATGTTGAATGGTCGCACCGTATGATGAATGGTCCAGCGCAACGAACAGATGTCACTGTAGTGCCTCTGACTGGGAGGTCCTAGGTTCGACACCAGCTTGTCAGCTAGGTAGAATTCAGCCACTGTCTGCAGGAGAATTCTAGCGGCCGGCTGCTCTGATCGGTAGTTTTCCGTGGTTTCTCCGAACAACACCAGGCGAATGCCGGAGCAGTACCCTAACAAACGGGCCAAGCACCGCGCGCGATCTTTCCTTCCTCTGCCTTGTCCTATCCTCTCCTCTTACACATACACTAACATGCACTAACACTACCACACATGCAGGGAGACCGGTCGGGAGCTTAGAGCTTGTGCTGGCTGGGGCGGTGGCCCGCTGGAGGGAGATACCTAGTTGAGGAAAACCTTGCTAGCCAACGGTAGGTCGAATACCATCCCACCTGTGTGTGTCGACTTGACGTTCCGATCAATACATTTCGACACTAGATACATTGCTAGTTTGAATTCAGTCATACCAACACACACATACATGCACTACACTACCACACATGCCGGAAGACCAGTCGGGAGCTTACAGCTTGTCCCGGCTGAGGGCGGTTCCCGCTGGAGGGAGATACCTGGTTGGGGAAAACCTCGCTAACCAACGGTAGGTCGAATACCATCCCACCTGTGTATATCGGCTTTAAATTCCGATCAATACATCGTACAACGTAAGATGCGTGAAGCATCGCAAAAATCGTCATTGTTGAAACCTTTAAATAAGCTCATTGTTCTTTAATCCATTTGAGAATACGTAATACCAGCGTACCCGTGCGAGAACTCTCGCATGGTAAACCTTACTGTTTCCCTATCCATTTGTCTATCCTTTCCATTAAGAAGGAAAGTTGTTAATGAAACGTGATTATTTGTTTAAAAAAGTGTGTATGTAACTTCTAATGTACTTTTGTACATTATATACTACACAGAACATTCACATTACATTATATAATGTACGTAATATAATATTTGCTTTGTTAATGATATTGTTCATCTGTATATCATACAGATTAATTACTGTTGATTACTTAATTGAAATTACTGTTGAATAATTATTTACGGAAATATTCGGATTTTCTCCGTATTCGGTATACAGTAAAGTCTCGTTAGCACAAACTCTCTGAACACGATATTCTTCGTAAAACGAACAAAATTTCGGTCCCAATGAAACAAAATCGGTCCCAAAATGATAGTAATGAGGATATATATATATATATATATATATATATATATATATATATATATATATATATATAAGATATTAGTGTAGTATCAAGGGCAAAATGTTTCACTGTAAACAGAGAAACGAGAATTTATCCTTATTACTACCGCTTCTCTAGCTTCTCTATTTACTTATCTTAAATACAATACAACACAATATAATAGACTTTCTCTCCGCATTCCTTTGTCCACCTATTATCGCACTTCGTCTGTCAACAACGAAACGCTAAGCGTTGGAAGCGCGGTATATTCAAATTAAAGATAATATATTTTCTTTACACATATATACATCGGATAACACAAATTTTTATAACAACACCGATTATTTCAGTCTCTTGGATTTTGTGTTAACAAGGGTTTACTGCATTTACTTACGATTGCCGAATCAAATATTTCCTCAAGAGTTATCGCCTACTATGAAGCAGAGTTCCCATTTTTTTTTAAAAAAAGAACCTTTACTTTTAGAACATGTTATTTTATATTTCCAAATTCTTCAAGATTTGAATATACGAAATAACGTGAACCAGTGACGTTTATAATAAAAGAAAGATTAATTTATTACTCATGAAAACACTGAGGCGTTTTATATCCTATCTCCGCATAACTAGCACTAAAATAAAAATAAATAAATAACAGTAATAACACTTGCATGCTGCCAGACAATGTTCGCGTTTATCTCACTGTTGTGCTTTTAAAAAAAATGCCTAGACATAAACCTAAATTCCATACGAGCCAATTGAAGCACGATTAATTTTATTTTAAACTAACAAAACAATCTTAATTGTATAATTTTACTCAAGCCACGTCAGCGCAGTTCAAAAAATATCTTCGCCATAAATTATCCACATTAGTCTTGTGCATTCTGTAAATTATCTGCTCATCCTCTTGCTTGGAGTTGCAAAGTTTTCTTTTTGCAGCTTTTTTTTTCTGGGCTTCTGGATCGCGTCAGCGTTTAGAATTAATTATGAAGCACATCGTTAATGTTAGCGTGTCGAGATAATGTATCGTCAACTTCGCCCCATTCCCCAGGCGCCTGCAAGGCCGCAAGTACGATTGCATAGCTGAGGGTAAGGAATGCTGCAGCCTACTTGTAAAGGATTGGGTTCGGTTGCACAAACAAAGATATCGGGGCATTTTTTTCTGTTTTATCGTCGACATTATTCTTTGCTGTGAAATAGGCCGATAGGAGAATTTACAGGGTGGGTGTAAAGTAACTGCAGTAGTGCTCAATAAAACTGCATCACCTAAAGGAAATGGGCATTCTGTATTTTCTGTGTTTTGCGGATCTTTCAAATTCTAAGCAAAATTTAGTAGAAATTGGTAATCATATATTTTATGTGAATTATACGATGTTTCCATTACCTTCATTACTCACTCGATTTTTGGAGGTGTTGATGGTACGAATAAATATATGTATTTGACCATATAGGATCAATCAAAATTGATTTCAGGAATTAAACTTTTTAAAAAACATTTATTATTGGCTCAACGTTTCGCACGCTTTGTACATGCCTTGTCAAGAGCAAATATGGCAACGGTTAACAATGTTAAATAAATTAATATAAAACAATAGAATTTACAATTTTAAGTTAAATATTTACAATGCTGTTACATCCACAAAACCCTGAAGGCTTGTCAAAACAAATATTTACATTATGCAATTTATGAGAGTAGCACATTTAGATATGTTAAGGAATAAACATTTCAAACATGTGGGATTGGCAAAAAATAACACAATTATGGAAGTTGGTGCAGCATTAACATTTTATAAATTTGGTTCAGCTTCTGTATGTCCCTTTTTGTGTTCATCGTATCATTCATTATTATATACAACATTTCAGCGATTAGCCTTTTTGATGTTTGTTTTTCATAATGTAAAATTTTGACTTTGTCAAATGCAATAGAATGGTTAAGTTCCGTCCTATGCTTCGTTAAAGAGGTATGCAAATCCGCGTCTTTGTTAATGTCATATTTATGCTGGTATATCCGTCTGCTAATATATTGCTTAGTCTCCCCAATGTACACCTGCTGACAATCATTGCAAGGAATGGAGTATACAACATTCGATTTATCTCCTAGTCTTGGTTTATCCTTCTGCTTGTCATAAAGATGGCTAGTTTTATTTAGATTGTAAAATACAATGTCTAAATTGTATTTTCTGAAATAGGCTTTTATTTTATCATTGACAGGTTCATAAAATGGTAAGGGTATTCGTAAATTTATATTGCTGGTAATTGTTTTGGATTTGTGTGTTAATCTTTTTTGAATATATTTATTAATAAAGAATGATGGGTAGAGATTGTTTTTCA
This sequence comes from Acheta domesticus, assembly GCA_031308135.1. Classification (NCBI taxonomy): domain Eukaryota; kingdom Metazoa; phylum Arthropoda; class Insecta; order Orthoptera; family Gryllidae; genus Acheta; species Acheta domesticus. Next base: position 116,446,494 of record JAHLJT010002630.1, read on the forward strand.
GGATATTTTCGACTATCTTTAGATTTTTGTTGTGAAATTCAGGATTAGCTAAATTTAGAGCGGAATCTACAAGATTGTAAACCGCTCTAAATTTAGCTAATCCTGAATTTCACAACAAAAATCTAAAGATAGACGAAAATATCCTGAAAAACAATCTCTACCCATCATTCTTTATTAATAAATATATTCAAAAAAGATTAACACACAAATCCAAAACAATTACCAGCAATATAAATTTACGAATACCCTTACCATTTTATGAACCTGTCAATGATAAAATAAAAGCCTATTTCAGAAAATACAATTTAGACATTGTATTTTACAATCTAAATAAAACTAGCCATCTTTATGACAAGCAGAAGGATAAACCAAGACTAGGAGATAAATCGAATGTTGTACAAGGTCTGTATGATAAGTAATGAGACTCGCCGCACCGCGGCGCGCGTGTCGCTGGAGCGGGGTTTTAGGTGGTGGGGGATGTAGTGGGGGGTCGGAGCAAAGCAACACACCGCGCGTCAGTTGGTTCCGGGCCTTAGCGGAGCGCTGACAAGCCTTGGGCAAAGCCCTTGTGAAAATTCTGGTCACGGCGGAAAATCAACAAACATGGAGGGTTCCATCGAACAGCGTTATGCGATCAAATTTTGCTTTCGCCTGGGAAAAACGGCTACTCAGACGCTTTCTCTCATCAAGGAGGCCTACAAAGATGAAGCCCTATCAAAAGCCCAGGTGTTTCGTTGGCACAGTGAGTTCCGGAACGGCCGGGAAAGCGTTGAGGATCTGGAGAGGGCTGGACGCCCGACAACAGTGACTTCGGACGAAACTGTGACAAAAGTGAGGAATCTACTGAACTCAGACCGTCGATTATCGTTGAGATTGATGGCTGCTGAACTCGATATGAACCACACAACAGTGCACAAGATTGTGACGGAACAATTGGGAATGAGAAAAATTTGTGCGAAACTGGTGCTGCGAGTGTTGAGTGACGAACAAAAGCAACGACGTGTTGAGTGTTGTCAGGAAATGTTGAACCTCATGAACAGTGAACCTGACTTCGAAGATGACGTCATAACAGGTGACGAGTCGTGGGTGTTCCAGTACGACCCTGAAACGAAACGACAAAGCGCGGAGTGGCACACTCCTGCGTCCCCGCGCCCCAAGAAGGCCAGAATGTCGAAGTCAAAGGTGAAAACAATGTTGATTGTTTTTTTTTGACAATCTGGGGGTGGTCCACAAGGAGTTTGTACCCCCAGGACAATCAGTCAACGCCGCCTTCTACAAAAAAGTCCTCGAGAGACTGCACAGGAGCGTCAAGCGGAAGAGACCAGAGATCGCTAGCCGGTGGAAGTTGCATCACGACAATGCCCCTGCCCACACCGCCTTCGTAGTGACCTCCTTTTTGACCCGGATCGGGGTGGAAGTCCTTCCACAACCACCCTACAGCCCAGATGTGAGCCCGGCCGACTTCTTTCTCTTCCCGAAGCTGAAGTCACGCTTGAAAGGAACCCGTTTTGAAGACGTCACAGCCATCCAAGGAGCCGTGACCAAATTACTAAAGGACATGCCGGATGCTGACTTCCAGGGGGCGTTTGCAGCGTGGAAACATCGATTGCAGAAGTGCATCGACGCAAGAGGAGAGTACTTCGAAAGCTTTTAAGTCCCTGTAAAGATGAGATCAATAAAACATTGTTTCCAGAACCGGTCTCATTACTTATCATACAGACCTTGTATACTCCATTCCTTGCAATGATTGTCAGCAGGTGTACATTGGGGAGACTAAGCAATATATTAGCAGACGGATATACCAGCATAAATATGACATTAACAAAGACGCGGATTTGCATACCTCTTTAACGAAGCATAGGACGGAACTTAACCATTCTATTGCATTTGACAAAGTCAAAATTTTACATTATGAAAAACAAACATCAAAAAGGCTAATCGCTGAAATGTTGTATATAATAATGAATGATACGATGAACACAAAAAGTGACATACAGAAGCTGAACCAAATTTATAAAATGTTAATGCTGCACCAACTTCCATAATTGTGCTATTTTTTTGCCAATCCCACATGTTTGAAATGTTTATTCCTTAACATATCTAAATGTGCTACTCTCATAAATTGCATAATGTAAATATTTGTTTTGACAAGCCTTCAGGGTTTTGTGGATGTAACAGCATTGTAAATATTTAACTTAAAATTGTAAATTCTATTGTTTTATATTAATTTATTTAACATTGTTAACCGTTGCCATATTTGCTCTTGACAAGGCATGTACAAAGCGTGCGAAACGTTGAGCCAATAATAAATGTTTTTAAAAAGTTTAATTCCTGAAATCAATTTTGATTGATCCTATATGGTCAAATACATATATTTATTCGTACCATCAACACCTCGAATTATATCAGGATCAACAGGAGAATTTACATCAATTTCAATATCACTCGATTTTTGCAAATCAGGTAGTGTATTTTCAGAATTATATTGCAAATTACAAGTGTAAGCGAGATGATGAGGTTTTGTTGAGCACTACTGTAGCTATTTTTAGTACTAGATAAAATTATAATATATATATTTGTGATTTAAATTTATAAACATAGTCGTAATTTGAAGTATTTATTAGGATATCGTATGAACTGATTCACTTAGTTCAACCGTTAACTGCTTGAAGCAGCACACGCGTTTTAAACAATGAACTGTTTTCGTCCATGGAAACTCCATTATGTTCACGTGTTGAAATTCGCAGGCTATGACCGAACAATGGAATTTAGTGAATTAATACTAGCTTTATGATAATGCCACCCCACTTTGTAGTAATTCTTTGCGAATGGTTGGTCCAGAAATTTAGTTCGTTATACTGCGATTTTTCTAACTTTGCCCCTCAAGGCCACTCAGATCACATCTTCGCGATGGAATATGTCACGGGCATTTCGCATCTTTCTCGGTCTTGCCAGTAGAAGTCGCATGATCGTAAGCACAGCTTGATTCGGTCGCGATCATGCGAACCTAGCGGAACGACTGAGAAAGATACGAAATACCGTGACATATTCCATTGCGAAGATGGGATTTGAGTGGCCTTGAGGGGCAAAGTTAGAAAAATCGTAGTATAGCTTGGGGGATGCGGACCTCACGAGAGTATAGCAAGAAGTCCAGATCTCACAGCCTGTTTTTTGTTGTTGATGTGTTGTTGTTATTTTGTTGTTGTTTTTTTGTTGTTTTGTGTGAGGCTACTTTGAGGAGGAGTAAAAGTCCAAACCTCGCACATAGGAGAAAATGGAGGTGCGGATGTGAGTGGTAATGACCAACATCCCAATTAATTTCCTTCAGAAAAATATAAATTGTGCCAGTGAAAGTTTGGGAAGCTGGTTGACAACACTGGTGCTTAGGTTGAGATTTAAAATATTATTTTACTTTCTGATGTAACAAAGGTTTTTACACGTGTTTTAAAAAAAATGAAATAAATCTTACAGAAACTATATCAGACTTTTAATACCTAGTTACTTTACACACAGGCTCTAGGAATCACTAAATGTAAGTATTGTGATTTGGACAGTCATTCATTCGTTTTCTCGGATTATTGTTTTCAACGTGGTTAATTTTTCCATCTGCAGTTGGGATGTTCCTGACAATCATTGTCAATGTGACGCGGTTTTCCAATCACAGTACGCTGTCTTTTTTGCGTCCAAATCGTCTTTCTTTCAAGACATGAATTTTCATTTCCGCGATTACTTATACGATCTTTAAAACTTGCCTCGATTCTGTCAATTATGTCCGTGTGAAACCCTTTTTTTGGTTATCCATATTTATCTCATTGCCTAATACCATCGTGTTCAAATAACAATTCTCAAGATGTTTCCGGCACTTCGGGTCTGCTTATATAATTTTTTCTTTCTGTATTTTTCTTGTATTTTCTCTGTTCCATAACAACAGGTGATTAGAAGTAAGAAGTCATTCGCATATTTGCACATTTTTATGCTTTCGATGGCTTAGCCATCACCAGTTTCTAGTGCATATAAGAAATATAATAATTAATTAAACAATTAAAACATGAGATTAAAAACAAAACATTTCGATTAAAAGATTACTATTATTTAAAATTTTATTATTTTAAATTATTAGTAATCCTTCAATCCTCATACTTTGTTTTAAACTCATGTTTTAATTGTTTAACTAAATATTAGTTATATTTCTCGTACGTACTAGAATGATGATGGGCAAGCCATCGAAACCTGCTCTTAAAATAAACAGTATTGTTGGCAATGACAGCATCTATGATCATTTACCTATAAATCGTGTGTAAGAATCGGATGCGAGTTAATCGAAAGATGCTTGAAAGTAGAGAGTTTTTGCCACCTCGAACGTGAAGCACTATCGATCGTCTGCGCATGCACATATGCACTAAAGTGATGCGAAACTTGAACTGCGTATGAGCAGAATATCAACAGTACGTAACGTTCGAGGTGGCAAAAACTCTCTAGTACCCGAATCTTCAGCGATTTCACTAAGATCGCGTCGTTCGCGTGTGTGTTCAGGTGCAAGTCAAACGCCGCTATCTCCGGACCCCTCTTCGCTGAGGATGAACGTCTTGTGGCAGATCGACAACTTTCGCGGAAAAAATGTGCGTAATTGAGTGTTTGTGCCGCGAGACATCGCTCTGTGCGAGAAGCCGCGACCATGTCTTCGCCTTCACCGAGTGTGCGATGCGCGGCAAGTAGGGATGTCGAGGTTTCCGGGCATCGATGTTTTAAATATCGATAAAGTCGATGTTTTTAATATTAGGGAGTTTTTGCAGCTCAAACGGTAAACACTACCGATCTTCTGCTCATGTGCAGTTCCAGTTTCGCATCACCTTTAATACATCTGCGCATGCGCAGAATATCGATAGTGCTTAACGTTCGAGGTGGCAAAACTCCCTATTGATTTATTTGTGATCGATGTTTTTATGTTGTCGAAATTTTACGTTTCGTTTACGTTTCGAAATTTTTATGTTTATGAAAAAAGTCCGTAAACGCAATTTTGTAAAAGTTAAAAGATGAAATAATAAAAGACGATATCACTGTCGATTGGAGGAAGGGCTTGAAGGAAGCGAAAGCTGTTTGTAGACGACCTCCTGACCCGAAATGGCCACAATCGTCTCCTACACTATTTCTGTAGCATATCTCCCATTCGTGGCTCTCACACGCAACCAATCTTTATAAATGAGCTCTCTAAAGAAAGAGAATTTCGCGGAGACGTGAGGAATTGCGCTATGACTTTAAAGATACGAAGGATTTGTTACAAAAACTGATCTAATAGTCATATAAAATGCAACCCGCAACGCACGTCAGGATTTATATATATATATATATATATATATATATATATATATATATATATATATATATATATATCGTTAAATAACTCCTAAAAGAAGCGTTCTAGGGTCTTAAAAACTTAAATTTTGAGACCAAAGGACTCAAAGAAACGTTCTACCCTATCTGTTGAGAGCCTGTAGAATCTGCAAATGAATATGAAAATAGTAATTACTTGATATTCTAAGAGATTGAATTACACGGGTGTACCTCTTTACTCGATAATAGAGTTAAATAAAAATAAGTTTGTATTGACAAAGGTGTATTATATTATCAATTACAAGGTAACATAGAACACGTGACAGTGGATGAGGGTCTTGAAGAAGAATATATATTACAGGCTTAATATGGAAATGAAAAAAATAAGAAAGAGAGTTTGGTATAGCATGCGAGAGTTCTCGCAAGAGTACGCTAGTATTCTGCAGGTCCCTAACAAACGGGTCACGGACCGCGCGCGATTTTTCCTTCCTCTTCCTTGACCTATCCTCACCCCTTACACACACACACACACACTAACATGCGCTACACTACCACACATGCCGGTCGAGAGCTTAGAGATTGTCCCGGCTTGGGCGGTGCCCCGCTGGTGGGAGATACCTGATTGAGTGAAAACCCCGCTAGTGGACGGTAGGTCGGCGCCAGATCTCGCCATCCAGCGGGGAAAGATTATCGCCACCTCCTGAGGAAAAATACACACTGCACTTACGGGACTAACGACCTCTGTTGACGCGCCGGGAATCACGAACAATCAATCTTTAAAAACATCGATGGTTTCGGGGCGATGTATTTTTAACATGGAATGTTTCAGTTATAAACGTGTAGGATTGGAAACGTGGGTGTTTTGTGTGCCTGCGCCAGGGCGCTGGGAGTCAGCGACGGAGGTTCCCGGAACGGATCGAAGCCGCGGAAGGAGGAGCGCGATCCAAATATTACTCTCCTGCCCCTCCCCCCCCTCCTCTCTCACTCTCTTGCAGCTGCTTTCGGCCTTCGCGCGCTCTGCACGGAGTTGGACTCCTTCTACTTTCTCGCATCTACTAGGTAGTAGGGTTGCCGCGTTGGGGAATTTGTCCCCGAAATTGCATTTTTTTTGTGTGGGGGAAAAAAAGGGAACGAGATGGACGAGGAAATGTTTGTTTTTTGGGAGGAGGGGAAGTTATTATTATCTGGTGTCGATGTAAAAATATATTTCTCAATTATTATGAATAAAAAGGGAACATAAGACATTATTCTCATCATTTTTATGTAAAAAAAAAATAAATAAATAAACGACAGGCATAAAAGAAAGAAAAATGAAAATAATATAGGTTTCGCGCATGAGCATAATGTTCCCTCTATAGTGTCGAGCAGATCAGATAACTGATTTGATGACTGGGTGATGATTGTTGGTTTGAATTATTTTAATTTAAGGGAACAGCGAATGGAATTGCCAAGATCAGTTCGTATCGTTGTCATAATTTAGAAAAATTTTTTTCGTTTCAAAGTTGGCAAATTGGTTTCATTAGAGAGGTTATTTGGGGAAATTTCGTAATAGTAGTGGGGAAAAGAGCTCGTAACTGTGCTTGATGGAGAGAAGAAATAACATAATCCTTCTAAAAGTCAAAATTTTAAAAAAATTAAAAAAAGGTTTTAATAAAAGCGTAGATTTTGTGAGGCCCTCGTTCCGAAAAAGTTATTGCTTCAAAACTGTCATCTGTGAATCGTATTACCGACTAAATCGTACAAAGAATTGTGATTTTTTTAATAATTAGTTTTTCGTAACCGTTATAAAAAGTACGATCCTTCAGCTAGCCTCGTGGTACAGCAGCTTGCCGAAAGGGTGCACAAACCACTTCAAGTTGCGATGCGGCATCCGTTCTGGAATTGATCCGGAGAAGCACGCAGATGTTTTACTATAGTAACTGATCTCTACAATATTATTTCTTCCTTTTCTAGCGAAGTGTACTCACTGACTTCGAAATGTTCCGGAACTCTGTTTCAGGCGTGGATTTTTTCCGTTATTTTCTGTCCCTTTTAATCCTCTGTTTTTCAGGTATTAATCTGTTCACCCTTCAAAGCAAAGTTTCCTCTTGTTTGTTATGATATTCTTTGCGTTAATCTTTTAATCTCTTCCTTTGTTTCTCTTTAACTACGCGTTTTTTTCCGGGAATGTTCAATGTCAAAGGAATTCGTGTTCAATAGGTGCTTTACATTTCATCAACCACGTCTACCACTTCATCATAAAAAAAAATTCTTAAAATCCAGCTTAAAGTTTTCCTTCAAACGACGAAATGTTTACGTCTGTCCGATGTGTAAAGTGCTGCGTGTAATAAAAAAAGTATTCATGTAATCACTTTCATTTTGTAAATGGTACAAAAATTCTATTATGTTGTAAGATGTTTGTCACAAAAGCGCATTCATAAAACGGAAACTGCGTAGTAATACATGGTCACAACCTTCCTGCTCCTGATAAAGTTATCTAGTCCATGGAACTTCCGCCACTTCCCATTTCCTCGCGTTAGTATGAATTTCGTCAATATTTATGCATTTTTTTCCCAAATGTTTGAAAAGAAACCAGAATAAATCGTTCCTAGACATGCAAGTCAGAGGAAATGAATTCAGAGTTTACTAAACAAACTATAACTGATGCCGACTGCCGATCGGTAGGTGCGATTTTGTCAGCGTAAATTTATGGGTACATATTCCAAGAGTGTATCCGTATCCTGCGAAGTGTTTTCCTTTCCATTACTTTCGTTTACCTTCGCTTAAAAGCTTTTGGCGTGTCGCAATTCAAGCCTGCAGAAAATTGAAGCCAAAATCACCGCATTATCTTATCGTCGACTTCCTAAACTGGCTGGGACGCTATCAATTTTCTTTCGGCACCCAACTTCCTTCAGCCATAATCGCTTGAAGGGGATCTAAGGTCGTTAGCACAGCCGCTGTCGCTGCTAACACCATTTGCTGTTAATTTCTTGCTAATACTCTTAAGCTTCAGCTTGAAAGGATGACGTGGATCAACTTCACTTGTTATTATGGATTACGACAGGAGCGGGACAGCAAACAAGAATTTTCCTACAAACTTTACATCACAAAATTATTTTAAGACAGAATTTTTCTATAAGCATATTACTTTTACAATTAAACAATTACCTATAATTACAAAAACATTAACAATTACCTAGATTCCAAGTAGAGGCAACATATGTTTAGAACCAAGAGACAGTATAAAAATTTTCGAGGACACAAGAAGCCATGGGAGAAACTTTAAAATGAGATCATTGTGCTGATATATTTTGTCTATTACAGGTGTGTAAATCTTCGTGTATTTTGTTTTCCTTGGAAATCTTCCAAATATTTTTCCTTTCAGTATTTAATAAAATTGAATCAATATCGGGGATTTTTTTTTCGCTCACTTTACTACAATTCACACAGAGTATAGAATAAGTCAATTTTATTATGCCCTACAATTAAGAACCACGAAAGATGCTATCTTCCAAATAGTTATCATCACATCATAGATGACGGTTCCCCATGGGAGCAGGGAACCCCGTCACTGCCTAGTTCTTGGAAACAGGGAGCAGGATGCACACGTCGTTTGTTGCCTGTTGCTTGTGCTGCTCCGGGAACCGTCTGGAATTGGTCAGTAGAAACCACGAAGTCTGGAAGAAGCACAGTCCACTCCTGCGTAGGGGGCATGGTGGGGATAGAACGACAAACGTCGGCAGTTAGTAGGACTCATTTTACTTCAGCGCCATCACGCGGTGAACCAAGGAACTTCTCTCGTTTTTTTTTCGGCCAATAGCGACGCGCGTGGCGTACACCGTACTCGCTTTAGTGCAGGGGTTTCATTATTCGGGCGTCCATATCTGACTTTCCCGTACTGGTTGATCGCAGCATTTTGCCCGACTGCTCTGAAATAGGGAAGGCGGAATGGAACGACGTGGCATGCAGAAGGCAATGAGGAACGCATTATTCGCTACACTCATGTGGGTTGTAGGTGGAAACTGGAAATAATCAATGTCCGCAGCTCCGTGGCCGGGGCAGCTGGTGTTGCGATGAGCGGGGAGGGGGGATCCCCTCTCGCCCGCGCGGCCGTTTAGCTCCACGGCAGGGAGGAGGAGGGGAGGGGAGGGGGAGTCGGAGATTGGCTTCCGATCGCCCGCTGCGCCTTCCGACAGGTGAGCGATTGCGCGCAGGGGCGGGAGGGGGAGGGAATCTCCAGCCACCACGCCCCTCGCCCTCCCCTGCCCCTTCCTACCACTTCCCCTCCACCCCTCGCCGCCCCTTCTGACATCCCCTCCCCCCCCTCCTCGCCACTCCTTCTGACTCCCCTTCCCACCCTCCTCGCCACCCTTCGATCTCCCCCTCCCTGCCCCTCCACCCTGCCCGTCCTCGCCGCCCCTCCTATCACACTCCTCTCCTCACCCTCCCTCCTCCTCCCCCTCCTCCCCTCCTCCCTCCTCTCCCTTCCTCTCATTTCCCTCCCTTCCCCATCCCCTCCCCACCCTTTCTTCCACCTACCCTCCTCCCTGCCCTTCCTCCCACCTCCCCTCCGTCCTCCTGCTCCTTCTCCTCCTCCCTCCCAACTCCCCTCTTCCCCATCCCTCCGCCAAACCTCACCCCTCCCCTTCCTCCACCTCCCCTCTTCTCCCCCCTTTCTCCACCTTCCTTCTCCCTCCCCTTTTTTCTGCCCACCGTCCTCCCTCCCCATCCTCCTCAAGATATATTATTACAAAACAGAATGAAGTTACAACCGAGGCCATTAGATTGATTTTGATAACAGAACATGCAATAAGATGTAACGACATCAATATCGTCCTTCCACTTATGCACTTCTAAAAAATCCAATACGTTTTACGTACTTTTTCATTTAAATTGATTCTTCATACTGCGATCTGTCATAGGATTTAGTAGGAGGACATGGATTAAATCCAAATGCACCACTGAACTGATTATTTTGTTAATACCGGGTCACTAATATTGTGTTACTTGTGTACTAATAACTCTATAAAGGAAAGTGATTTCAGCTTAACCACTTAACCAA
>JAHLJT010002630.1:116456965-116487681 GCA_031308135.1 Acheta domesticus
GTTTTGTTCCAGAGGGAAGTGGAGGGCGGGCGTCCGCTGTTGAGTTCGCGAAGGCCCGTTGGCCGCGAGCCGCAAAGGCGACTCAAGGGCTCCCGTCCGCGTATTCAGTGGCGAGCAAGGGTCCCGCGCCGCAATTTCACTCGGCAACGGATGGGTTGGGTCTGTGAGACCCGTGACGTAACAAAAACTTCAGCCACCAACATACAGATAATGCCAGAAGCCTGTTCTACCTTTCTTTTACTTGCAAACGAAACGTTCAGTGTGTCAGTTATTGCCGTACAGGTTGTACACGTCATTATATGCGTAATTTGTTTCCTGCTTCGGTCTCTCAGACACAACCCATCCGTTCGTGTAACTGTAATCGAGTAGGTGCGTATTAGTAATTATTAGAATTATTTATTATTGAGATGTAGATAATTATGTTATTGTTGTGTAGTATTACGTATAACGGAAGTCAAATTCAACTGTAATGTCAGAAATGAATCTAAATTATCAGTGCAATGACAAGGATGGTGTTAGGGAGGTCTCACAAATTTACCATTTTTTTATAAAAATAAAAAATGAATAATATATTAACAAAAATATTTTCGTTTATTTCAAAATAACATAATTAAATTCTCTAACAATGATATAAACAAAAGTTTGCTATGCTATTCTTGTTCTTTAACCCGGGTCTCTCAGACCCAGTCCATCCGTTTGCGTTACATTTTTTCACCTATCCGTCGCCGGATTAAGGAAACGATTGTCTAGCAGAGTAGCTAGAGAGGAGTTCAAGTGGAATTGCGAAAATGCGTCAACAATTTGCCTGCGTTGCGTAACCATACTTCTCAGCGTCCTTCACTCTCCTTCCCACGTGACCTGAAGAGCGTGGAATGGTTGAGCAAAACAATTTTTTTTTGTCGTCCAGGATTATATATGACCTTTTCTGGTGCAAGAAATCGATCATAAGCGGGCGTTTACGGCACAAATAATGACGTATTAGATTTTACGGCACGAGTGATTGCGTCATCACACATTCAGCCAATCGCAGCGAGAGAATCGTGTTAACTGGGTAGGCAGAGGTAAACTGAACCACATGACTACAGTTTTCTCGCACGGATGTTAAGTACTCGAGACATCACAGGAAAGTTGTTTGGCAGAATTAGGTTTGATTCTCTTAAAAATTTTAAATGCTGTCTTACAAAAAATACCGTTTGCAACTCGTTTATAATGTTGCTTTATTGCATTCGTACAAATTTGAAAACTCGTTCGTAACGTCGCTCGTTTTCAAAACATGCACTCAAGCAGTAAAGCTTAACATTATAAACTAATAGCACAAACTACTATTACGAAATAATAATTTATGTGTCATCGCAATCATTAAGATAAACTATGATGTTTTGGAAAAAAAGTTATAAATGCAACGAAAAAAATTTTGAAAACGAGAAATACATTAAAGTATTAAAAAATTATCACTAATTTTGCTGTTGCAAAATTAATTTTAATCTGACAATTAAAAAAATTATTAAATTAATTAGTCGTTCATAAAATGAAAACAACCTAAATCATGGGGAATTGAAGATGATGGGTATCTCTATTGTACTGCATCGTAATTTAATGTCGAATCTTTGCGATAAGACAGTTCTATATAAATATTCAGAAATATCTTAAAAATACTTTACGGTTCTCGTAGTACCTATACAGTAGCATGTTTTTCTCTTCAGTTTTAAGGTTAATTTTAGCTCAAACTGGACATTTGCATTAACATACTCCAACAAACGAAATATCAGAAAGACATCCTGAAATGACAAATGTCGTGAAAGAAAAATGCACGTTCTCTCAAGGAAACGCGACATCATTTGTGAAGATCTCGTAACCATGGATGATTTACTTCCACAACATAACCTACATCGGACGTCAAGAGAACCGATCCCCTTTCTACGGCGGACTGATCGAAAGTAAAGTGGTTGCAGGAGCATGACCGTTTGCATGACAGCGCTTCTTCCATTTGAACTGGCAGGCTTTGCCGCCGCTCACGTCATCACAAGTACCGCACGAAGACTGCTATCCAATCAGAAAGCAAAATGCTGCGGAAATATTTCACTGGATTATGTAAAGTGTTTGTAAGAACGAATGGATAATAATCTCGGCAAACACTTCAAGCGACACAAAGCATACGTATTTAAACCCATTTCACCATTCCGATCTTGAATTTTCATGAGCCCGATGAATAATACATTGCACTGTTTCCTTTCCAAAACTAGCTATGTAGAGATCTGTACTGCTACAGATGTAACGCACAGAGAACGACCTTGATGCGTCTTGTTATTTAAAATGCAAGGGACCCGCTCTCCACTCTCCTCAGATTTGGGACGTGACATTGACAGTGAAATATCGATGTTAAAAATTAGGGCGTCGATGGTATCAATATATCGTCCAAAAACCATCGATGTTTATAAACATAGATATTTATAAATCTGGTTTGTAACCTCTAACACTAGCGTTCGCATTTAATAAATCGATGTTCAAAACATTGGATTTAATAAATCGATGTTCAAAACATTGGATTTAATAAATCGATGATCAAAACATTGGATTTAATAAATCGATGTTCAAAACATTGGATTTAATAAATCGATGATCAAAACATTGGATTTAATAAATCGATGATCAAAACATTGGATTTAATAAATCGATGATCAAAACATTGGATTTAATAAATCGATGATCAAAACATTGGATTTAATAAATCGATGTTCAAAACATTGGATTTAATAAATCGATGTTCAAAACATTGGATTTAATAAATCGATGATCAAAACATTGGATTTAATAAATCGATGATCAAAACATTGGATTTAATAAATCGATGATCAAAACATTGGATTTAATAAATCGATGTTCAAAACATTGGATTTAATAAATCGATGTTCAAAACATTGGATTTAATAAATCGATGTTCAAAACATTGGATTTAATAAATCGATGTTCAAAACATTGGATTTAATAAATCGATGTTCTAAACATTGGATTTAATAAATCGATGTTCTAAACATCGACGTCGATGTCTCATCTTTCATACAGCTGTGAGAAATACTCCCGTTGGCGCTTCTTGATAGTTGCATGAATGCTCAAGATGCATGGTGTATCTGTTTGGGGCAACGGAGGTCGAATAGCATCTACTGCCTCCTATACCCACGTGCGGCAACCTCACAGAATAGGCAAGAGGAAAAGTTTCGGCAGTGGAAGGGGGGCCAACTGCCAATCAAAATTTCAGTGCTTGAGCAGAAGTCTTTTCTTACGCAGTTCACCAACAACTAGGGTTACCAGATGATAATGGGTGTGAAGAATGACAAATGAGTTTAAAATGCAGGACAAAAGCAGGACTTATGAAAACAGTGCCTAGTAACAGATTCATAAATTCAGGATTTGCAAACTAAATACTCTTTCCTCAGCATGTGACAGTTTTTTGAAGTTTTTTATTTCATTCTCGATTCAGCAGTAAACGTACACTATTTTTTTTCATATGCCTTATGAGGAACACCAAACATTGTTTGTTTGCATAAAATATGCCGAAATTCACTCACTTTTCTTCAAGCCATGCGTGCAAGTGATGACTTATTTCTTCCTGTTTATTTCTACAAGTCTAGCCATGAAATCTAAAATTCTCGTAGAAAGGTACGCTCACAGCTAACTAGACAAGGGGTGTGATACGAAGCTCAGACCAATGGAAACTATCGATTTTTAACACGCCAAGAACCATAATGCAACGTTGGCACACGGTACATAATCTTAATATCCAAAATATTGCAGTAAAGAGAGTAAGCAAATGAAATTTTAGAAAAGAAAATTAGATTACGGTGCTTGAAAAGACTATCGCTATTTGTAATATAAAAATATGGATAATTTGCTGATTTGGGAAAATAAGTACGGACAATCGCTTAATATATGGACATGTCCTGCTAACCACGGACATCTTGTACCCGTACCAACAACCGCATTCCCCTGTGTGAACACGGAAGTCTGCACTCGGAGGAAGTGCGACGCGTGCATTTGAGTTTAACCCTGGCAGGAAACCGACCGGCGGACTCGTCAATTAGCAGCTGCGCGCAAAACAATCTGTTACGAAACGAGCATCTCATTACGCGACATCCCGCTCGCCGCGATGTCAGCAGCGCGTCCCCGCCGCCGCTGGCGCCGCCAAACGGGAAAACGGCAAAACACGGGACGCGGCGTTTAACACACGAAGTCTACAACGAGGAGACTCAACTCCGGTGGTGGGGGTATGTACGAAAAACGTCGGCAGCTACTTGAAAAATAATATAAAAAAAAAACGAGTCCCTTCGCCTTCAGCGACCTCACGTGGCAATTGAAAGAACTACGAAGGCTTTCAAAACAGCCAATGGCAGCAAAGCATCGTATACAAAATTTAATTCAAACATTTTTTCTACAAAATTATTTACTACTTACTACTTCCTTTTGAACTTATTGTCTTCTGTTAAGCACATCCGTACACCGCCTGGTCGTAGACTTCGTGGGCGCCACTTGGACCAAACGAATTTTGACGATTGGTGGCCGAGAAAAGCCGAGATAAGTTCCTTCTTTCGCCGCGTGATGTCGCTGAAGGCGAAGGGACTCGTTTTTTTTTTGTATTCTTTTTCAAATAGCTGCCGACGTTTTTCGTACATACCCCCACCATGCCTCCAACACCGGAGTTGAGTCTCCTCGTTGTAGACTTCGTGGTTTAACCGGCCGCTCTCCCGCGTGCTGGCACGCAACGCCCGCCGCGTCAGCCACGCTCTTTCTCCGTTCGACTTACGCACGGCGGGCGGGCGTGACGGCGTGACACGCGGAGGCACGGCGGCTTCTCTGCGCGACACTCACCTGCAAAGAGAGAACGAACGCGTTAAGAGAGGGCGGTTGAGATTCCGTTTTCCGCACACGCCTTTTTAAAAGCAGTACGTACTGAACGTAATGCAGCTAAACTGCGATTTTCGTAACATTGTCCCTGACAGGAATCAGCTGTTTCGCTGCCATCCAATCGGGAGCTTATATTTCGCGATAGTGACGTCACTATGGTGACGTTCAAGCTCCGTATTGGATGAAACCATGAACAGTTGATTCCTGTCAGGGACAAAGTTACGAAAATCGCAGTATATGCAATCAGCTATGGTCCGATTAAAATACGTTGGTAATTGACAGTTGTGCTTCTGAAGCTGTAGGTTTAACCGTATATGACCATGTTTATCCGTATATGAGTATCTGATTTGGTTAATTTTATAAGTATTCATTTCAAGTGTTTAGTTTCGCGTCACGGAAACACGTGCTCAGTGGTATGCAACCTGTCAACGTCGCTCCCTTCCATTCGCAACTGTCAATCTCCAACTTCTTTTAATCGGACCATGGACATTATTATTATTATAATTATTATTACCATTAATATTATTGTTATTACTATAGACCATTGAATCCCTTGCAGCAAAGACCTCCTGAAGATTGAGGCATAGTTGTGGCGCATGCATCACATCAGCCATTTCTGTTGCTAAGAGTAGGTAACAACTCTTGCGCACTATTTACACACACACACACACACACACACATTCACTTATACACTTGAGGTACTTACACATTCTTTCTGTTATCACAGTCCCTTACCTATTTCGGTCTGTTACAGTTATCCTACTATATTTCTCTAAACTATCACAGACTGCAAACCATAATTCATAGACATGAAGCAAATTAAATATTTTTTCACAGATCGTTCAGTTTTCGCTTTACACACATGTAGGGTTGAAGTTTTCACAGATTCTTTGTCCTCTCACAGTTCTTTAACTATTAATCAGCTAGATAAAAGATACGTTAAATATAATGCTAGTAAACAGTTTTAGCCAGGTGAGAAAATTTTTTGCAAGAATTAGGAAATATATTGTTTCTGAAACACCGAAAGAAATGTCAGAGCATGTTCTGAAAAAAAATACCAAAAATAATAATAAAGCGCTAGAAATTCTTTACGAAAATAACAAAAAGAAAATACGCCAGTTCAATATAAAATTTCAAACATAATCAGGAATAATTTTACATTTTAAATCTTAATATACTGGTCCAGACTTTTTTTTCTTTTATGTTTCCGAAAACCCCGCACTTCCCCGAAAACGTTACAAATCAAATCAACTATAAAAAATTATAATTTACTATGAAACAAATTGCATTCTTAAGTTGAAAATCTGAAGCACACCCGCGTGTAGCATTTCCAAAGGGTCCCACAGTGCATCTTCATTAACGAGTTCTTTGCACGCGAACGGAGGGGAAGGAGCTGCGCGCATTCTGCGCAACTCCCAATGAAGCGCTCAGAGGCAAGCAGGCCGGAAGGCGCCTGGAGGGGGCTCCGGGGGAACGGAAGCAGCGGAGAGGAAGTGGCCGCAGGGGCTGGGGCAGGAGGGGCTTCCTCTTCTGCATCGGCAGCGGAGAGATGATGAGAATTGTAGTACGAGACGACGGTGGGACAGTGGCGGGTCAGGGATGAGACAGAGGCGGGACATGGATAGACATTGGTGCGTCATGGATGGGACGGTGGTGGACCTTGAATGGGAGAGAGGCGGGATATGGATGGGACATTTGTGGGTCATGGATGAGACAGTGGTGGACCATGGACGGGACAGTGCGGGACATGGACGGGACAGTGCGGGACATGGCTGGGACAGTGCGAGACATGGCTGGGACAGTGCGGGACATGGCTGAGACAGTGCGGGACATGGATGGGACAGTGCGGGACATGGATGGGACAGTGCGGGACATGGATGGGACAGTGCGGGACATGGATGGGACTGCGGCGGTACATGGAATGGCATGGGACGTGGTGGAATGGCATGGGATGTGGTGGAAAGTCATGGGATATGATGGAATGGCATGGGAGGTGATGGAATGGGATGGAATGGGATGGAATGGAATGGAATGGGATGAGGTGAAATGGGATGGCATTGGATGAGACGGGACGGGACGGGACAGGAGAGGTGTGCTCAGACTGGGCGGCACACGACCGGACGAAACGGGACAAGGCGGAGGTCCACGACAGAACGAGCGGGTGACGGAACGTGAGAGGCCGGCACGGGAGCGGCGCGAGTCCGGAGCGCGCGGAAGGGGCGGTGTCGAGTGGGGGGGGGGGCGTAAGCGGTTTACGAGCAAGAGCGAACTCGCCCGCGCCGGCCGGAGCGGCTTGCCCCGCAGCGGAGGAAACTTCCGTCATTAACTTCAAGAGATGCAGAAAACGACCTTGTTTTAAACACTGTAGAAATCACGACCATTGATAAAATAAGGGATACTAGCGTAACAATGCGAGAACTGTCGCTTGCCATTCCCCACCCTCTTCCTGAATTTTCCATTTCCATATTAAGCCTGCAATATATATATATATATATATATATATATATATATATATATATATATATATATTATATATATATATTCTTCGAGATCCTCTTATCCTCCGTCACTTGTTCTATATATGTCACCTTCTAATTGATAACAATATAATACACACTTGTCAATGCAAAAATCTTCTAATTTAACTTTATTCTCGAGCAAAGAGGTACATCCGTGTAATTCAGTCGCATAGAATGTCAAGTAATTAGTAATTTCACATACAGTTGCAGATTCTACAGGCTCTGAACAGGTGGGGTAGAATCGAGAAGCGTCGAACCAGCAAAAATGTCACAGAACATCTCATCCTGTAGTCAAAGTTCAATTCGTGACGTCTCCGCGAAATTCTCTTTCTTTAGAGACCTCATTTATGAAGATTGGTTGCGTGTGGGAGCCGCAAAGGGAAGACACTGCTGAAATAATATAGGAGACGATAGTTCACGGCATTGATCAGCAAATATTGAAACAATTAGTTTGCCAACCAATTGTAGGCAAATTGTATAGTTTGCAAGCCAATTGATTCATTTGTTTGCTAACCAATTCCGTCAACTATATACCTTTACGATGTTATAGTAAAATTATCGACTAATTAACGTCGATTTTTTGAAGCTCCTGTCTATTTAACATCAAATTTGTGTTCGATGTCTTTGCCTGGTTATTTTATTTTCTCATGAAACAAGTACCTTCATAATAAAAACTTTTAATGATTTTCCAATATTCATAAATTGAACATTCTTCACACCAATGTGATCAAACGTGAGAATAATCAAAATCGAGTTTTCATGTTCGATGATTGAAGTCTATAAATTTTCATTTATTCAATCAGATTTGAAAAGTTTTATTCAATGTCCAGATCATTTGGCCACTGTTTTGCCAATCAAATGCCAATTAAAAAATTAATGAACACGACAATCTTCAAATTAAATAAACTTCACGTGAACATTAATGGCTACTAATGTAGTTATCAGTTGTGATTCTCTAAATCCGCACTTCAACGCTGCACTAGTGATTTCGGTTTTTTGACAACATATTTAGTAATATTTTTTGATAAATAATTTTATACAATTTTAACACCGATTCTGATCTGACACATTTTTCAATTTAATGCGATTTTCTGCATAGTTTCTGCATAGTTCTGAGGGCGGGTCTGTCCGTGAAGCATCCTTTGTCGGAAAACTCGCTGTGCATAGAGGAAATGTGTCTTTAAGGAACCGCGAAAGAAAAGTTCAAGGTAAAGAGGATTGTTTCGGGAACATCTGTTGTCAGCCACCGCTTATAGTTCACAGAAGATCTGCTAGCGAAGAGCACAATGTTTTTGCCAAGAATATAAAAAAAACCTGAAATGAGCAGTAGGTGCATCTTGAGGTTTGACACGAGAGACTACTGAAACAGTATTATATCAAAAGTAGTATTATTATTCGAGTAATTAAGTCGCAAATTCCGCTTCATATAGTAGGACTACGTTGATTAATACTATTACTATATTCAGTGGCGGCTCTACCATAAGGTCACATGGTCACGTGCCCTCCCACTTGTAAAGGAAAATATTAATAGTGGACTGAAATGCGTGTCATATTATCGGGTAATAATTCTAGAGAATTTACGTTAAGGTTTTCACTGGCGATATCGATACTATTTCACAGCGCAGATAACGAGGTAGTTGTGGCAAGTAGTTGTGGCAACATGGCGAAGTCCGCAAGCTTCGTGTGACCAGCTCCCTCCCGTTCAGCAAAGCTTTTCCTCATAGTGCGAGGAAAAAAGGGAGGGGGTAATGCTCCCTTAAGGCCCTTCACGGTCACAAGTTTTTTGTGACTGCCACTGCAAGCGCCACTTTACAGATGTACAAACAACGCTCATAGTGTCTGAGAAATGAAATGCTGATTAGCTCAGGACCCGCGTAATCTTCATAATATCAGCAGCTGTGATTCTGTGAGATTTTTTTCTTGATCGTGAGCGTTTGTTGTTTCAATTGAATTGTTCTCTCTTCTCACTCAGCCTAGTTAATATGTGAGAAACCAAATTGGTATTTCAAGTGTTTTTCGGTTTAACAGCGCTTAAACTTCAAAATAAAATTTTTATTACTTATTTTCTAGCTTTTTGTTTTGTGCCCTACCAGGCCTGAAGTTTAGAAGCCGCCACTGACTATATTGCTCGAAATCTACTGCACATACTATACTAGCCATTTTATTTTGTATACTACTTTTTAATATATATTTTTGCCTTAATTTACGAGTATTTGACATTTTTATTTATATTTTTCTCTTTACCAGAAATACTATATACCCACGTACTTGGGTATTTAAATAAGCTTTTAACTACCTGCTTCAATTCAATAATATCTAACAGTACTAATCACATGCACATCTCACGACATCAAGAGTTTTATCGACGACTCGAAAATTAAGTAACGACAACATTTTATTGTTTTGGCTTCCAATGATTATTAATTACCTATAACACTGTCCTGACATTTAGTAGATTACATTAAAAATGTAATGAACGGAGAATAAACCGCGTTTACTAAACAACAAAAGTTTATATGTTTTTTTTAATTTCTCAAACATTTTGCAAAAAGAAATTTGATTCCAGAATAGTATCTGTGTAATCAAAAGACCGCCATCGTAACTTTGAAACTTTTTTGCAAAAGTGTCCGCATTTTGGTCATTCTGCTCTCTCTAACCACAGTCGCCCGTCTTGTGGGCGAAGAGGGCTCTTGACTGAGAGGGCTTTGAATGAGTGCGGCCAGGAGGGCCCACGACGCGAGCCGGCCAGATGGAGGCTTATCATGGACCGCGTGCTCTCCATTTGGCTTGACATACACCAGGCCCTCGCGTATCACGGGGCGTTTCATTGGCATTCAGGCCGCAGCAACGTCCCGGCGGGGGAATCTCCCGACTGCATCCAGTGATCAGCTTTCCCTCAGCCAGCCCTTGACGCGGCCCCGCCCCTTAACATATTACGAATGTAAAACTTTCGAGTTGGGAATTAATTCGATTAAGTTAATTTCTTGATTCACATCCGTTCCAAAGATGCTGTGCATATGGCTGCGAGATGCGGCAGTTGCATTGCACGGGAGGACGAGTCTTACCCTAATATTGGCATGGGCACCAGGTATTTTACCTGCTGTGAATGCAGAACATATGTCGGGTTGCTTTATCTCTAGAAAGAAGGCGAACGAATTAATTATTTTTCTTCTCTTCCACTGGCGAATTTCAGTATGACGATTCAACACACTGGCGCATTGCATCAAAAGTAAAGGTACCGTTGCGAATTTAAGCAATATTCCTACACTTTAATCCCTACAACACAACACACAAGTATGCGTAGAAGTATAGATACATCCTTAGATATCTTGGAAATTTGGTCGAATAAAAAGAAAACAGCAAAAATCTCAGAATTCGCTGTATTTAATTCCTCTACTATGAAGAAACTGCGGATTTTTGTCTATTTGCCGATTTGATCTTGAGGCATAAGTAGTATTATATTTAAATACACCTACTTCTTGAAAATGAATAAGTAACCTAAAATACTGCGTTTATAATTGAAGAATGAAAATCGGTAAATAGGCAAACCTTCGCAGCTTAACTGTGAGTATTTATTATACCAATGCAACTTACAGCCGTCGTCAATCACATTTGCAGTAGGTAAGAAAAAGGGAGGAAGAAAGAGAAAAAGAGTCTGTGAGAAAAGAGAAGAATAAACAAAAATCGAGAGAGGGAATGGATGGAGAAAAGCAGAAAATAGGGAGAGGAAAAGAGAGTAAAATTAAGAGTAAAAACGGGGAAAAAGAGAGAGGAAAGACAAGGGAAGGGAGAGAGGAAAGAGAAGGGAAGGGACAAAGAAAAGTAGATACTGAGGCGAGAAAGAGAAAGGTACAAGAGAGAAATAAAGAGAAATAATGAAAGTAAAAAAATATCGAAAGAAAGAAATAGAAAGAAAGGAGGATATATAAAGAAAGAAAGAAGAAATATAAAAGATACATAAAAGAAAGAAAGAAGAAATATATGTAAAAGAAAGAAAGGAACATAAAGAAATAACGAGAGAAAGGAAGAAAGTTCGTGGGTATGTGAGAGAGGGGCAGGGAGGGAGAGAGAAAGAGGGCTGGCGCCAAGTGCTGTAGTGGGCGGACGCGGCGGAGGGAGGTGGTGGGCGGGGGAGGGGGTCCCAGGGCGGCAGCCGGCGCCGCGCAGATAAGGCGCCGCTCCGCCATCCGCCCCGCCCCCCTCCCCCCTCCTCCCCCCCCCAACGGAGCCGGGGGCGGCGGCGGCGGAGGCGGCGCCTGGCGCTGCAGACTGCGCATCGCTTCCGCCCTCCCCCCCCCCCCCCGCGCACGAGGGGCCGGCGCCTCGGGCACTCGCGCTGGCAAGCACCTCCCCGCAGGGGCTGCACGCGCCGCCCGCAGATAGCGCTCGCATTGCTGCCGCCTGGCGATTAGGCGTTCCGGCGCCACAGCATGTGCTCTTTCCAATGTTTGGTTCTTCGCTCCACCCCCTCCCAGCTGGGTCAAGCACCGAACTCCTGACTCGTCTCCCGGCATTTCTCGTAGGGTAGAGCACGTAATTATAAGCGTGTGTGTGTGTAACGGGTGAGGATAGGACAAGGAAGACGAAGGAAAGGTCGTGCCCCGTTTGTTAGGGTACTGGTCCGGCATTCGCCTGGTGTTGATCGGAGAAAATACGGAAAACTACCGATCAGAGCAGCCGGTCGCTAGAATTCTTCTCTACAGAGCAGCCGAATTGCACAAAGCAATACTGCGTTTTTTCAAACTTTGCATCTGGACGTCAGTCTTCACGATGGAATATGTCAGGGCATTTCGCGTCTTTCTCAGTCGCGTCGCTAGATATCGCGACCGTATCAAGCAATGCTTGCGGTCACGCGATTTCTACCGGCAACACCGAGAAAGACGCAAAATGCCTTGTGATATTCCATCGCGGCCATAGGGGCTTGAGAGGCAGAGTTAGCAAAATCGCAGTGGCTGGTGCAGAGTTGTTGCCGGGAGCTCCTTCATTCGGTCGACTGTTGGAAGCGAGGAGAGTCGAGAAGGGAATTGTCGGAAGCGCGGGGGCCTGTCCCCGGCCCGCTAAGCGCCCTCCGCCGCCGGGCCCCTCCGCGATGAGCCATCTCCTATCTGGGCCCCTCGCCGCCTCGCATCCGGCGCCCCTTAGCCCTCGCAGGCAGCGCACTCCGCGCGCACTTCCCGCCCTCACCCCGCCCCCTTACTCTTACTCGTCCCCGCCCCAGCCCCGCTCCCCACTCCCCTCCTCCCCTCCACCCCTTCCCACCCGCCTCGCCCCGCTTCGCTCCTCCTCGCCCCACCCCGCTCCGCCCATCTCCAACCCTCTGTACTCCTCTCCACCCCTTTCCGCCTCGCCCAACCCCACTCCCGCCACTGCTCTCACCACCATCGTAACCGCCCTCTCAGTTGCCCCTGCCTTCTACTTACACCTCCATTCCTGTCACGTTACACCAACTACGCTCCCCGCCAATGCCCCCGGCCCTACTTTTCCTTCTACCCGCCCCCGTACTCGCCGCCCCCCGCCCATCCCTGCCTCCCCCACACTTGCCCCCGCCCCGCCCCGCCCCGCCCCGCCCCGCTCCGCTCCCGGCTCTGCTCTCGCTTCCCATTCTAATTGCTCCCCAAGGTTGTTCCCGCCACCGCTTCCACCTCCATTCCTGCCACGACACACCCACTGCTTCCCAACCCCTGCCTCCGCTCTCACCCCCTTCTAACCGCTCTCCCAGTTGTCACCCTCCACCGCTTCCTCCTCCATTCCTGCACCAACTGCCCCCGCCCTCACCACTCCTTCTGCCCACCCCCGCACCTGCCCCCGCCTCCTCTTCTCCTCCTCCTCAATCACTGGACGCTCCAACCGTCACTCCCTCCGCCTCCCCTGTATGTGGTGTGTGTGTAAGAAGAGAATACGACAAGAATGAGAAAGGAAAGATCGCGCGCGGTCCGTGGCCCGTTTGTTAGGGTACTCCTCCGGCGTTCGCCTGGCTTTGATGGGACAAAGCACGGAAAACTACCGATCAGAGCAGCCGGCCGCTGGAATTCTCCTCCAGACAGCGACTGAATTCGACCTACCTGACAAGCTAGTGTCGAAAGCCCTGCCGTCGTGGGGACTCGAACCTAGAACCTCCCGGCCAGAAGGACTGCAGTGACATCAGTCGATGCTCTGAGCCACCTCTCCCGGTGATATTACATTTATGTAATTATAAAATAGAATTCTCTTCCAGACGGCTGTTGAAGTCGACCTGGCTGTGAAGCTAAGGTCCGATTAAATTAAGAAGGTGACTGACATTTGTGAGTGGAGGGGAGCGACGTTGCCAGGTCGCAAACCACTGAGCACGTGTTACCGGGACACGAAAACAAACACTTCAAAAAACACGTGAAAAAGTGTAAAAAATACGACGAAAGCCTAACCTCAACGCAACTCATCACAACACAGTACACATTGCGCGCGCAGCACAGGCAGAAACGCGGGCGGCGCGGCGGCAGGGAAGTCGCTTGCGATGCTCAAATGTTCCCCGTGTTCGGCAGAGGCAACTGAGCGACCTGACACGTCACGTTTTGTCTCTCTGGTTGGCAGCTGCCATGGAAACGGGAGAGGCGTCCTGACGTCACACAGAACTGTCAATCACCTTCTTAATTTAATCGGACCTTAGTGTCGAAAATCCTGCCCCACCGTGAGACCTGGGAAGTGTAGGGTCTCCCTGTCAGAGGCAGTGCAGTGCCATCAGTCGAAGCCCTGAGCCACCTCTCCCGGTGACATTACATTTATGTAATTATAAAATAGAATCCTCCTCCAGACGGCTGTTGAAGTCGACCTGGCTGTGAAGCTAGTGTCGAAAACCCTGCCCCACCGTGAGACCTGGGAACTGTAGGGTCTCCCTGTCAGAGGCAGTGCAGTGACAAGACTTTATGCCCTGAACCACCTCTCCCGGTTTGCCGCTGTGCAGTCGCGCCGGCGTCGAGGGGGCTGTGATTTCACCGTTTTCGCAAGGCGCCTCCAAAGCTTCCTTCCGACAACGAGCGCAGAGAGAGTGATGCAGGCGGGGGTCGAAGCCGTGCACCAAGAGATACGCACACACGGACATGGTTTCTCTCGGCGGCGGCGGCGGCGGCGGCGGCGGTGGCGAGGAGATCGCGGAATTCCAAACAGGCGCACAGCTTTCGTGGCTTGTTGTGGACGTCGTTCCAACAGCCATCCAGGTTGTAGTAGCGTACGTGAAGGCGTAGGAGACTAAACTATAGATGCAAATGATTCTAAACAATGTGTATAGAAAGCATAATCGGTTCACGTCTCTAAAAACTTATCACACCTACGGGTACTATGAACATATGGGCATTACAATTAATGTAATTTTTTTTGGCAAATTGGCCATCATGAAGCCACGTGATACGTGCATCCAGCCGGGGCTCAGACTTGATCATTGGAGTAGGTGCACGTTACATTTTCTATAGGGGGAATCAACAATTTAATGCTGATTCCATTTGTATGCCTCAGGGTTGTTGGCCCTGGGGGATGGGATAAAATTATGGTGATGATTATGAATGATGAAATCGACACTCATAAACATACAGAGGCACACACAAGACACCATCCCCGAGGCTGGACTCGAACCCGCGATGCTTGGTTCCGAGACCGCTTCTGAACTACTGCTTTAGCGATCTCTGCCATCGGATCGACATTATTATTATTTTACATCAATTCCATGTTTTATATGACAAAAAACAAACGATAAACGATATTTCAAACGAAAGATTTTGGAGCAGTCTTCTGACGCAACCACGCATATTTCACTTAAAACACGTTTCATTAAAATTGTTTACCTTTTCTCCTACGTTTGATCGGGCATGTGTCGGAAATAGCATCCAGAACACACATTTTCGATGCTCCTATGTTACTTCTACGAGAACAAAACGTGTCATGTTGCCATTTTGTTACTGAATTGGTTTTGACTAGACTGCATAAATCGCGCTATTTTGACTTTAACAGATTCCACGACACCCAGTTTTAAATTGTAAAATGCACGTGTCACTAGAAAATACCATGTTATCCGTAGTTGAGAAATCTTCAACTTTGTTTAGCAGTAAACAAGTGAATTCGTCGATTTGTTTTTCATTTTTGGTTCTCAAAACTATTTTATGAGAGTCATTTCATGTGATATTTTTACCTCTCTCAAATGTAAAAATGCAATTTTTATATGAAGCTCACAACGCAGTTCGCCGGAGTTCGGAATGGCATCAGGGTCCCGTAATAGCAAGATGATTTTCGAACGACAGATGGCGGTTACTATTTAAATTCAAAACAACTCGCATCGTTAATGAAACGCGTGACAAATCCGCGTGGAAACATTCCATCTGCGAGGGGATCCGATGTCACCATTTGTTTGCAAATGTGGCTTTTTTTTATCGGCGTTTAAAAAGTGAGCCCTCAACATTGCGGTAATCCACTTAACGTAAAGCCTTCTGAATACTGACCACAGGGTATTTTCGAAGTTAAATAGCAAACCTCCAGTGTCTCCAAAATCAGTCTACATTTTAAATGCAGCAGTATCATTAGAAAAGTCTTATTAGCGAATGAAAAATTCATAAATCTTTGACCTTTGATTACCACGAATTGGAAGTAAAAAATCTAACAACAAACAAAAACGTTTTATAAACTACCAGAAATGCATCTTGCGAATAGGGTTGCCGGAAATGTTTTGAGAAAATTGTGAACCGGGGAGGAGGAGGTGTACATATTTGAATAATAATAATACATTCTCTTTATTATTTAAAACACAGCCAAGTGTGAAGTTGAGCTTTGCATTTGCACAAAATGGAATAGATCTTTTATACATTACTTCAAATATTCAAATAAAATTCTCTGTGTGGATGAGGAGTTGGTTCAAGTAGTATGTGCATGAAAGGTATTTATGAAACACACTTTTAGCTTACGTTTGCAGTGCGGTCCACTTGAACAAAGATATAAGCATAAGGAATAGTTACCACACTAAGACAACTGCATGGACCCGCGCAATAGCCAGGATTGGCTTCTGAGTAAGTCAGCTCTAATCGAGATAAGAAACTTGCCATAATAAACACTAAAAGCTTTACTAACATTTGTTCACTCACACAATAAGTTGTTTTATCTTTTTACATGTTCACTGTTTCTATTTTTTAATTCGTGAATCAGAAATAGAAAAAGTGATCAGTTCACTCAAATAGTGAACATCTGGCAACCCCACTTGCGAATATTTCATGGCAGCGAAAAAAACTGTTCGGATCAAATGTTTCCATGAATGTGAATGCAGCCTAATGGTTACAGATTTGTTTGTTGTTTTTTTGCGTATGTTACGTCCCGTTTATGCAGCTCCAACTTGCTATTCCCCTTGGAATGGCGTTCGACAATCGACCGCATGCATAACGCAATGCCCCGGCTACATTGTCATGCAGAGCGGGACGGCGCGGCCGACTCGCCGATTAAAATCGACAGACTTCGCAGCAGAAACTCAGCGAGCGTGTCGATACAGTTACGTCCACATATCGATTCGCTGATATTACGATACGTGATATTTTGCTTCCATGCTTACAGAGTTGTCAATTTGCATTGGATGGACGCCACGAGGTACAGGAATGAACAGTGTCCGATGCAAGTCTCATGCCAGAGAGTTTTTTTCAACGTCCGATCGGTCGCAAAATTAAAACCACAGTGAAAAATCCGTTTACGCTAAGCGTATTTTTTCACGAACCTGCCATTGGAACTACGTGTAGTTTAACCATTCGCTTTCGATTTGTGTAAATGTAGTCTTAATTGTTTGCGCTCTAATAATTTCAAAAACTGAAATGAAATAAGAATGTACTATACACTAAATTTTTTTCAAACATTTATACAGTATATCCAAATACAAGCTTCCAACTTGAATTTGAATATATTACATTATCAGACAAGTGTGTCTATTAGTGGAATAGAAGAGAACAAAGATGAAGAAAAGATATCAGATAGTTGTTCTCATCCTGTAGATTACGATGTGAGGAGATTACGATGTGTTTCTTTGAGTCCTTTTGTCCCAAAATTTTAGTTTTTAAGGCTCTAGAACGCTTTTAGTTAGAACGAGTTATTTAACGAGATAGATTCAAAACCCTGACGTGTGTTGCAGGTTGCATTTTACATGAATATTTGATGTGGGTTTTTAAACAAATCCTTCATATTTTTAAAGTCAAAGAGCAATTCGTCACGTGTCAGTGAAATTCTGTTTCTTTCGAGACCTCATTTATAACGATCGGTTGCGTGTAAGAGCTGCAAAGGCAAGGTATACTACTGAAATAATATAGGAGACGGTGCTAATAACTCTTTTTTTTTTATGTGGGTTAGCCCCTTGTTCCACCGAGCCCTTCAATTTTGCCTCCTCGCCGAAACCCCACTGTGCGGGTAAGAGCAATGCTGGAGCAACAAGGCGTACACTGAGAGCGTAAGCTTTTGCGGTCGGGGTCACTATGTACTTGGCTGTCCGGGGCTGTTCAAGGCACAGGTGCCAGACGCATGAAGGGTTGTGCGAATAACACGGTTTCCCACATGAGGCTCGTTTTTGCACCAACAGCGATGCTACCGTCAATAATAAACAAAGCGAAAATGTAATTTTGTTTTAAAACTTTGTTTTAAGAACCACTTGGCTTCATTGTCTCGAGAAACATATCGCAAGGTGAAAACTTTCGATGCACGACAGATTCCCGAGGCACTATTCATAAGTATTATTTTCATTTGTAAGTTGTGGGTTGCCATGTTATTGCCCATACCCTCCGTATTAAGGCGTGCAGTGTTTGCACAGGCGCCCTCTATTCGACGGTGAACTGTGGTGCTTCCCAGGACCCGTTGCCCGTGAGTGTAAAAGGGCGAAGCACTCTCGCACTCGCTGTGACGCGCAGGGCAGGGGAGGCGAATGCCGCCATCTGGGTTGCACCCCTGCACCCCCGCCCTGAAGGGAGGGGCTGGCCCTAAGGGAGCGCCCTTCCCTGTCGATGAAGCCATCGCCTCTCTGGGCGATGCCCGATTGCCCTCCGATGTAGAGATGTACTGAGCGTTGATCAGCTCACTCTCTCTCTCTCTCTCCTCTCTCTCTCTCTCTCTCTTTCTCTCTCTCTCTTTCTCTCTCTCTCTCTTTTCTCTCTCTCTCCTCTTTCTCTCTCTCTATCTCTTTCTCTCTCTCTATCTCTTTTCTCTTATCTCTTTCTCTCTCTCTCTATCTCTTTCTCTCTCTCTATCTCTTTCTCTCTCTCTCTATCTCTTTCTCTCTCTCTCTATCTCTTTCTCTCTCTCTCTATCTCTTTCTCTCTCTCTCTATCTCTTTCTCTCTCTCTCTATCTCTTTTCTCTCTCTCTCCTATCTCTTTCTCTCTCTCTCTATCTCTTTCTCTTCTCTCTCTATCTCTTTCTCTCTCTCTCTATCTCTTTCTCTCTCTCTCTATCTCTTTCTCTCTCTCTTTCTTCTTTCTCTCTCTTTCTCTCTCTCTTCTTTCTCTCTCTCTTTCTCTCTCTCTCTATCTCTTTCTCTCTATCTCTTTTCTCTCTATCTCTTTCTCTCATATCTCTTTCTCTCTATCTCTTTCTCTCTCTCTATCTCTTTCTCTATATCTCTTTCTCTCTATCCTCTTTCTCTCTCTCTCTCTATCTCTTTCTCTCTCTCTCTCTATCTCTTTCTCTCTATCTCTTTTCTCTCTATCTCTTTCTCTCTACTCTCTTTCTCTCTATCTCTTTCTCTCATACTCTTCTCTCTCTCTATCTCTTTCTCTCTATCTCTTTTCTCTCTCTCTATCTCTTTCTCTCTATCTCACTTTCTCTCTATCTCTTTCTCTCTATCTCTATCTCTTTCTCTCTATCTCTTTCTCTCTCTCTCTCTATCTCTTTCTCTCTCTTTCTCTCTCTCTCTTTCTCTCTCTCTCTTTCTCTCTCTCTCTTTCTCTCTCTCTCTTTCTCTCTCTCTCTTTCTCTCTCTCTCTCTATCTCTCTCTCTCTATCTCTCTCTCCTCGATCTCTCTCTCTATCTTTTCTCTCTCTTCTCTCTCTTCTTTCTCTCTATCTCTTTCTCTCTCTTTCTCTCTCTCTCATTTCCTCTCTCTCTCTTTCTCTCTCTCTCTTTCCTCTTTCTCTCTCTCTCTTTCTCTCTTTCTCTCTCTTTTCCTCTCTCTCTCTTTCTCTCTCTTCTCTCTCTCTCTTTCTCCTCTCCTCTCTTCTCTCTCTGTGAACATTTCTCTCTTCTCTTTCTCTCTCTCTCTTTCTCTCTCCTCTTTCTCTCTCTCTCCTTTCTCTCTCCTCTCTTTCATCCTTCCTCTCTCCTATCTCTCTTTCTCTCTTCATCTTTCTCTCTCTCTCTCTCTCTCTCTTTCTCCTCTCTTCTCTCATCCTCTCTCTTTCTCTCTCTCTTTCTCTCTCTCTCTGCAACTGGTGTGGACAGAAGCTACTTTCGACACCCAATTTTTCTGATACTCGGGTCAGAGCATCAACTGAGATCACTGTTGTGCCTTCTGAGCAGGAGGTACTACACTTTGAGTCCGATACTGCAGGATCTTCGACAGCAGCTTGTCATTAGGTCAAATTCAGCCTCCGTCCGCAGAGTATTCTAGAGGTCGGCTGCTCTGATCGGTTGTTGATCGGTAGTTTTTCCGTATTTTCTCCGATCAACACCAGGGCGAATGCCGGATTAGTTACCCGAACAAACGGGTCACGGACCGCGCGCGATCTTCCAGTCCTATTCCTCTTGTCCTATCCTCACCCCTTACACACACACACACACCACACACACACACACCTTACACAACTACGCGAAGGGGAGATTTCGTCGTGACATTCGTGCCACGCTCGTGCCATCGACCTTGACAACATTGGGCTAAGGCGTCATTCCTGTGGGCGCGTAGGGGAGATCGCTGCGGTGGTCAGATGCGGTTGAACAGCGGAGGGTGACGACCAGCCCTTTGGCTTAACGGCCGCCCCCTCGCGCCGTCCTCGCAGGGCGCGCGACCCCCCTTCTTCCCATCACCCCCCTCACTCCCCCTTCCGCATGCGCGCTTCCCCTCGGGCGGAGAGCGCCAATAAAATGGGACACTCCGTATCTCGAATGTGAAGGGGGAGAGACACATTCGCCTAAGCTCATCCTTCGACTTGGTGACGTTCGAGTCGCCTATTTCCGCTTCCTTTGCATTAGTACATTCTTCTTTTTAGGACAGAATTAGTTAATAGAATGGAAACCTCCATAACTCGAGTATGAAGCGACACACATGCGCGTTTGCTCACATCGGCATAGTGAGGTTCGAGTTGCCTATTTCCGCTTCCTTTGCATTCGTACATTCGCCTTCTTTTTAGGACAGAATTAGTTAATAGAATGGAAAACCTCCATAACTCGAATATGAAGGGACACACACATGCGCGTTTGCTCATATCGGCGTAGTGAGGTGCGAGTTGTCCTATTGCCGCTTCCTTTCTCATCCGTACACCCCTCTTCTTTTTACGACAGATTTAGTTAATAAAATGGACTCCTCCATATCTCGAATGCGAAGGGAGACACACATTCGCGTTAGTCGATATTTCGAATTAGTAACGTTCATGTTGCCCATTTCTGCTTCTTTCGCATCCATACATCCCCTCTTGTTTTTAGAACGGAGTGAGTTAATAAAATGGGCCCTCCGTATTTCCAATAAGAAGGAGGAGAACCAAGTTCGAGTTAGCTGATATTTCGACTTAGCGACGTTTGAGTTGCTGATTTCAGCTTCTCTTGTTTCCGTGCTGCCCTCTCTTTCTTCTTTGCGCGGAGTGAGTTAATGAAATGCATGTTCAGAGTTCGAATCTGAGTGAAATTTGTGTTAGCGATTATTTCCCCTTTGCGAGATTTGTATTAGCACAGAGGAAATACCACGGCTCAATTTGTCCTAACTCTCTAGCAAGTGACGAAATTCAACCAGCGTTGGGAATCGAACCCAAGCACCATCCGGTCAGAGACTGTGCAGTAGCCTGAGAGCTTGCCTTAAGCGTAATCAGCCAGTTGCGCTAAGGAGAGAATCATATTAATAACCTAAATCTACGTTTTATACGGGAAGTCTATATTATCCATTGTGTAAATAAAAGGGAATATGCGTATATGTGTCGCAACAGACGCAAAGAAAACTCAATCTATTTCCCTGAATTTTCACACTTTGTTATCATTAGTAATGCGAGTATTTAAAGAATTAAATCGGACATGTGGGGGCGTTGTTGATATTTTTTTCGCTTATGGCAACTCAAGAGCCCCTGAACTCAACGCAAACAACCACGAAGTCAAGGATTATGCGCGTCTTCACTGCACACAAATATTCTGCCACTGCAATTGTGAAATATCGGCCGCAATTATTACTTGAATGCGGGACAAGTAAATCAAATTTCGCTAAGGTTGTGTCATAGCGAACGCATGTCCAAATTTGAATCCAAACCAGGATATAGAACAAATCCATACTTGGGAGAAAGTTTTTCATCTATTGGAATTTTTGCACAGTGTAGTCGTAAAACGTGATTAACAATCACAAGACCAGTAGTGATTTGTAAAACACTGGATTAGTGAAGCTTTGCTGGGTCCACTAGTATTATCATTAGGGAGCGGATTTTTATGCCCTAAAAAATCTTGAAATATGCTCTTAAAAATATGCATTTATGACCTAAATATTCTGAAATATGCACTTAAAATTAACAATATTTCATTTCTTCTGCCAACCTTCTCTGATAAAATTCTTGGAATGAAATGAAAATTTGCTTGAAATGAAAAGACATATTTTTTTTGTGAAAACGTAATATAATCTACACTACTTCGCGAGAGGAAGAATCGAAGTAAATATTCACCTTATTGAAGTACATCGTTTGCCTTGTTGAATTTCTTCTGACAGGTTTAAAAAATATGTTCTCAAGAAATATCCCAAATTTGCCCGAGTACTTTATCAGTCTACAGAAAACAAAAACGCAAACTGTGACTGGCTCTTTCGAATCAATGAACGCTCACAAATACATCAAATTCTTTGAAAAGATGAAACGTTTTGTAAATTAGTCTCTTTTTTAACGAAATATACAAAATATGCGCTTATAATTACACGAATATGTATTAACAGGAAAATCAGCCAAATATGCACTAACATATTAATCTATATAGCATCATATTCTAACCAAACGTCGAGAAAATTCACTTAGCTGTGTCCTGAACCAACGGACAAAAATATGCAAAATCATATAAATTCCGCTCCCTAATTATCATAAATCTCCCCATGACCAGCAAAAACTTAAAAACGCTTTTAAAATGCATTAACCAGTGATCCATTCTTTCTGCGGCCAGATTACGTAATGAAGTGACGCGTAATCAGACACTAACGAGGAGTACATTACAATGATCTTTCATTTCTTACACATCACATCAAAACTTACCATTTATCCCGCCCCCTGACCAAGAGTGCCCTTAAAACTGCATAAAAATCATCCTATTTGAATAAGAGTACCTCATCATGTTTGATGTATCTCGAATTTCACCAGTAATTCATTCAAATCGTCATCCGCATTTTTCTCCCCTGCAAAACTACGGCCGTCGACCTTCGGTAAGAATGATGGCAGCGAAACAAGACAAAGCAAAAAAAAAAGAAAAGAAAGATGTACCGCCATTCCAAGCCAGTCCGATGTAGATTTCGTCCCTGACCTTCACCAATTGGGTTCAGCGGGGCGGGCGGCGATGTCATTGGTTTTCCTTTTCGAGCTGGGACCGGGCGGCGGGCGGGCGGGCGGGCGAACAGGCGTTGGAGCAGGATTTCTGGTCGAGTGGCGTCGACGGGAGACCAGTTTGATGCAGGGCCATTTGCATGCTGTCCGACAGCCGAAACGCCGCGACCCAGCACGATGTTCAAGGTCGTAAATCAGGAACGGCGCTCGGTGTTTCAATGTTCCAACCGCCCCCCCCCAACTGGATTTCGAGTTGGAACAGACAACGCAGGAACAGGATGTAGCAGAGAAAATTACACGAAAGAGACAATGCGGGAAGTATGATGTATTGCCGGTGCACGGAATAGCGACAGATCTCAAAAATGTCAGTATTATTGCGTTAAAAGTTTTTAGAAAAATAGTCGATTTTTATTAGCTCAAATTTAGAGTGGTTCACAAGGCAGACATACATTTCGTATAGTTGTTGAATAAAACGCCTTGTCTTTGATCAAAAGATTAGTGACACAGTTTACATTCAAATCTTTCTTCCGAAAAATGACAGAAGTTGATATTGTCACCATTCCTTAGTACTGACGATAATGTGAAGAACATTAATTCGTCAAGACTTATTTGAAAATACATCATCGGGACTAACCCTAGGGCCTCCCAGTCCGGAAAACTCTAGTGTCCACAGCTATTGACTTGAGCCATTCCCCATGGGGAAATCACACTAAACTTTCAATTAAAAATGAAATAAACCTAATCAGTTGAGCGAAGTAACTAACACATAGATATTTCCTCATATTTAATTTTCATTTTGATTAAACGTTTCTCTCTCTCCTGGTTCTCAGCCCATTGGCTATATCCAGACTTCAACGAACTCCCCAAGATGGAAACTTTCTTTTATTTCTCTGCTGAAATTCGTTGTCCATTACAGCACGGGGACGCGAGAAAAAAATTACAACGTAACAAGAAGAGTGGTGGATGAATAAAGTGACAATATCTGGTTCCAAAATCAATTTATTAGACTGATTTATATCGGTAAGTTAATACCTCATAAATATGCGATTCGCAGCTCGGAACTATTTAGTCTGATCACTATCTCCGTCGGTTCCATCTCGTGAACGAATGGTCGTGATAAGATCTGGGATCTCGTTTTGCGCCGAATTCGGAATGCTCTCCATTAGGTTCGTTTAAAATGTATTTTATGCCGTACGCGTGGCCTTGATTCACAGGTTTTTACACATTTCTCTACGTCTCTGACAAATACGGTCCTGAATTGGCGAGAGCGTGAGTGTACGTGGACAACGGAATTGTTACTCGTCCTCTGGAATTTCACGATTTTGGGAATGAGCTGTTCACAAGTCGCACAAGGGAGATTCAAGAAATGAGATAAAAAATCTGCAGTTAGTAACGTTGTCTATTACATTTCACGTAACTGTTACCTTCTTAGAGCGATTGGAGTAGTTATGCTTACTGCTGAAACTATCAGGTATAATATTTGTCTAATATTGTTGTATGACCACGACTACTATTCTTCTCTCACTGAAATACGTATGTATATGAGAACAAAACCAATTATCAAAAGATGAAAGTAGTTACTAATAAGGATTACAGTCACTGGATTATGTCTTTACTTTTGTTAATAAACACACTACATGATTTGTCTGTAGTTCTCTATCCGGACAAATAGCAAATAATTCAAATTATAAATAAAACATATGTTTAATGCAATTACATTCGTGCACGTAAATTAGGAATTCAAGTTATGTTGATTTGCTTCAGTGAATTCAAAGAACTACGGTAGTTTCGCTTTGCGACTAGTGATATGTTTGTGTAATTTTGTTTCAATTTTAAATCTAATAATATAACAATCGCATGACAAAAGAAAGCGTGTAAATCGGTCTAAGTGATCAGTTCCTTTGCGGTGACGTGCTGGCTATCTTAAGTGCATATTAAAGGGCACATTTAAGAATTTTTAGGTCATAAATGCATATTTTTAAAAGCATATTCCAAGATTTTTTAATGCATAAAAATCCTCTCCTTGCAACCAATCAATCAAAGCTAAGACTCTTAAATCGCTTGACAAAAGAAAGCGTGTAAATCGGTCTAAGCGATCAGTTCATTTGCGGTGACGTGCTCGCTATCTTAAGTGCACAATAAAGGGCATGTTTAAGAATTTTTAGGTCATAAATGCACATTTTAAAAAGCATATTTCAAGATGTTTTCGGCTATAAAAATTGGCTCCCTACTAATACCTTTTCGCGGGCCGGCCGTTGGACAGCCCTGACAGTGTGGAGTGAGCACTTCCTGCTCCCTTGTCTGCTCTGCATTCAAGTGTCAGAGCTGCGGTGCGCCATTGTCTCGACGGGGTGAACGCAATAGCACAACGCCGTCCGTCGCTGGGCGGGGCGGGACAGTCTCCGGTCGGTCACGTCGTTACCGCTTGCGTAAGGCGAATCGCCGCCACTCAACTTTTACACTGCGATTTCTCTAACTGCCCCTCGAGGCCACTCAAATCCCGTCTTCGCAATGGAATATCTCACGGCATTTCGCGTCTTTCTCGGTCTTGCCGGTAGAAGTCGCATGATCGCAAGCGCTGCTTAATACGGTCGCGATCATGCGATATCTAGTGGAACGACTGAGAAAGACGCGAAATGCCGTGTGATATTCCGTCGCAAAGATGGGATTTGAGTGGCCTTGAGGAGCGAAGTTACAAAATCGCAGTATACGATTGATTCAATATACAGTCGACTCCGTTTATAGTGAACTTCTGGGGACTAACATGTTGGGTTCACTATATCCGATGATGTCAAAATTAAGTGGAATTTCTCCACAATGATTAATTTCATTAATATTTCGGAAAATTCATTATCAGCACGAAATGCAAATTTCGGTGTCTTAATTTGTACTTTAAAAAAATCAATTATTTTCAATTGCTTGCTTCGTACATTTTTCATTATATCCTTCTCCAGAGTATGTGCTCTCTCCATAATTATTCTGCATTATCGTCTGTCTCTAAGTATCGTGATGCATCCTTGACACCTTTCAATGCCTCTTGCACTGTTGGAACACCATTCCACTTTCCGAAGGCCCTTTTAATTGTCTAATAACATGCGAGATCCAATTAACTCCCGGGCGTTGTATTTCTTACGTTCACTTTAGCGGAGGTTCAGGTTCACTATAACCGAATCTCCTTATGCTTAATTGCAATGTAAGTGAAACGGTGCCAGTGACAAGTTCACTATAGCCGAGGGTTCGCTATATCAGAGTTTCGCTATAGCCGGAGTCGACTGTACTGCGATGTAAATGTGAAGTCCCTTGAAGGTCATGAGCTGGAAGGAGTGGGGGACACTGTCATCCAATCGGAAGCTTCGTTACGGATTACATTTTTGGTATTGAATAAATTATCATAACATTAACACATAACATCAGGAATTAAACTATTTGTATAGAATTGAAGTGTCTGTCTGAGATTTCAAAATAATTCTATGTGTGATAATAAAACTTCTAAAAGTAAAACTTCTCTTACTGACAATATAAATCGACGTACAGAAAAACAAGAATTCCCTCTTCTCTTCTTTTACTCTCATTAATCTTACACTGGATGTTCTTTTATACTTATTTGATGACTACTTGTGCTTAGAAAACGAAAAGAAATATCGTTTGAGATTTCTGAAGATTTACAAAAGTTAGTATACAATACTACATTTCGGAATATTAGAAATCATTAGACGAGAAAAGCTGCACACCACGTAGGCTTTCCCAGAAAAATCTAGAGGCATTTTCCAAGAACTCCGGGCAAAATGCTCCTTCCACTTACTTGATTGGCCGCGAAGTTCTTGACACAGAAAGAAGAGTTCATTCGAGGAGAAAAAATCACTTTGTCTCAGAAAGAATTTTTAAGAAATAGAAGTTCCAAAGAATCAAGAAGTTTTGAGAAAAGGAGAGACGAAACGAAGTAGGAGAAAACCTACAACCTTTGGGAATTCTAGATTCTCACTCAAACAAAAACTTCGCACTATCTTGATAAAGAACAAGTAGGGAATCGTAGTTGGAATTCTTGCCACTGGGAGAAAAAAATATGGTCAGTAAAGGGGAATTCTCTTACAACATCCCAGTATAAAAAGAATGTAGAAACCATTCCTTTAATCAAAATGTTTGTACTTCGTTTCGTGTATTTCAAATATGTTGAAAGGTTCCTCTGAAAATTCCACGACAAAAAGTTCAAACAAGTCACGGAAAAATAACATTGAAGGAAAGATTAAGATATTGCTACGTTGATTTAAAGATTAACGTTGCAAATGCAAGTAAAACAGTTTTACCACCTTTTTTTAACCTAAAGCACAAGCACAATGAAACTTTGCCACATATTTCACAATATTTATTTCAAATGATTTGTTTCTATTACTACCGTTTCAGACAATGTTGTTTTCTTGAAAGTCGGAGAAAATGTATTAATATTTTCCTGTGATACAGGAAAATATCTACGAATCCTGTAACCACTTCAAAACTATGGTCCAAGAATCTGAAAGGATTAAAAATGTTGCTATTAGTAATCGAATACTAGAACCAAAAGATACTCTTCAGTACAGATACATGTCCAATATTTTTTTCATTTTTACATTCCTGGCTTTTTCCAGATCTCTGAAAATGCTGACAATAAATTTTAAATTTATAGAGCAGACAATCAGGCCAAGGGCAAAGCTACAATTGATTGATTGATTAATGACTCCGGACGCATCAACAGCTTAAGTCATTAGTCCTGTAAATGTAGTTCACGTGTTTCCTCGGGAGGCGGCGGTGATCTTCCTCCGCTGAGGGGAGATCCGGCGCCAACCTACCGGTCGGTTCGCATGCTCTTTCCCAACAAGGTATCTCCCAGCAGCGAGGCACCGCCCCAGCCGAGACAAGCCCACAGCTACAATATTAGTCCAGGTCCCACGACTTACAAGTATTATCCGTCCAGACTCTTCCGGAGATATTATCAATCGTTCTTCAACTGAGGCCATTTTTTTGCCGACACACGTACAGAAGTGCTAAAAAAAGGCACCACCTAAAGAAAATGAGCATTCTGCATTTTCTGTGTGTTGCAGATCTTTCATATTTTAAGGAAAAATTAGTACACATTGGTAATCATATATTTTATGTGGATTATACGATTTTCCAGATTGCATTACCTTCAGAAATCAATTTTTGCAAATCAGGTAGTGTATTTTCAGGATTATGTTGCACATTACAGCTGTGAGCGAGATGATGCGGTTTATTTTTTTGAGCACTACTGTACAAGTTTCGCTTGTCGAGATTCTTCCGGAGATATTCTCAACCATTCTCCACCTGAGACCATTTTTTTGTCGACACACATACAGAAGTGCTAAAAAAAATGCATCATCTAAAGAAAACGGGCATTCTGTATTTTCTGTTTTGCAGATCTTTCAAATTTCAGGGAAAAAATTAGTAGAAATTGGCAATCACACATTTTATGTAGAATATACGATGTTTGCGATTTCATTACCTTCATAATTCGATTTTTGCAAATCAGGTAGAGTATTTTGAGGATTATGTTGCAGATTACAGCTGTGAGCGAGATGATGCGGTTTATTTTTTTTGAGCACTACTGTACAAGTTTCGCTTTTCGAGACTCTTCCGGAGACATTCTCAACCGTTCTCCACCTGAGACCATTTGTTTTGGGGGGGGGGATGCACATAAACACACGTGTGGAGGCCGCGGAGCGCGTCCCGCTGCGCAGTTGTCCGGGGCGCGCCGGCGCGAAGGACCCGCTCGTAAACAGAGGAGAGGGACGAGGCGCCGGCGAATGCAGGCGGGCGCGCGGCGCGGTGCAAGCGCACGCGACGAGGGGGGGAGGGGGAAGGAGGGGGGAAATAAAAAATGAAGACCGGCGGCGGGCAGTCTCCAGCGCCGGGCGTGAGGGCGGAACAGAAGTCAGAAGGAGGCGGTGGATTTGGGAGGAAAGGACGACGGAGAGGGAAGATTGATTGATTGATTGATTGATTGATTGGTCTTTCCGGCGCGTCAACTACTTAGGTCATTAGTCCCGTAAGTGAAGTGCGTGTTTTTTCTCGGAGGTGGCAATCTTATCCCTCAGAATGGCGAGATTTGGCGCTGACCTACCGTCGACGAGCGGGGTTTCCCCTCAACAAGGTATCTCCCACCAGCGGGGCACCGCCCCAGCCGGGACAAGCGTTGACATGTGTGGTAGTGTAGTGCATGTTAGTATAAATGTGTGAGGATAGGACAAGGAAGAGGAAGGAAAGATCGCGCGCGGTCCATGGCCCGTTTGTGAGGGTACTGCTCCGGCATTGGTCTGGTGTTGATCGGAGAAACCACGGAAAACTACCGGTCAGAGCAGCAGATCGCTAGATATCTCGTCCAGACAGCAGCTGAACTCCAACCAGCCATCCATAGAGCGATTTTCATAACTTTGCTCCTCAAGGCCCATCTTTACGATGCAATATGTCACGGTATTTGGGATCCTTCTCACTCGTGCCGCTAGATGTCGCACTATCGCGACCGTATCAAGCAGTGCTTGCGATCATGCGACCTCTAGCGGCACGACCGAGAAAGACGCGAAATAGCGCGTGATAGTCCATCGTGGCCATAGGGGATCGAAGGGAAAAAGGTATAAAATCGCACTATATCTAGTGTCTAAATTCCTGCCACTGTCGTATCCCGAACCCTAGGACCTCCCGGTCAGAGGCACTGCCAACGTCAACCGATGCCCTGAGCCACTCCTCGTACGCCAGCGCGCCCAGCTGCAGCTGTACCGGCGGCAGCTGCGGGCGGTGCTCCGGAGTCGCAGGACGGCAGCCGGAGCGCCTCGAACGAAGCGACACAAAAAACAACAATCCCGTTAAGTGCACGGGGACTTAAATAACTTGTCCCCTCCCCCCTCTCTCTCTCTCGTCTGTCTCGTGCCCGCGGGGCGTCCCCGCCGCCGCCGCCGCTGCACCCGCCCTCTCGCGACGCGACTGGGAAGGTGACGGGATTGAATCGCTCCACATAAACAGCGGAACATCGCGTGCCGCGCATTCAGAGCGGCCGCGCGCGCAGGTGCACGCTCGCAATTTGCCTCCAGACGGCGGGAACGAAGAATTGCGGATTGTGCAAGTGGTTTGCAGTGTTAACCCTCCGGCGGGCGCGTCCAATCATTTCCCACCAGCAGACCTCCCGATCGGAGGACTGCAGTGACATCAGGTTGATGCACTAGCCATCTCTCCCGGTTTTGTTGGCGATGTCACTCCGTTGCACATAGATTGTGCAGAAGCACAGTAGTAAAGGCAGTTTCAACGCCAGGCGTAGGGTAGCGACGTTGTGTACTAATAGCACCGCATTTTTATCTTCGATTTCGAGTCAGTAGTTATTACTTTTGTTATTGAATGTGAAGGAAATATTCTTTATTTATATTTCTATATATTTTATTCATAATAACTAACTAAATACCTAACAAAATAATATTAATAAGAATCCTATCCAACATTCGCTCCCTCCGTGTCTTGGTATGTATTACATGTATCTGTTATTTATTTATTTACGTTGAAAAAACAGTTTAAAACTGTGTGTGACGAGCTATGGCGAGAAGTGAAATTTGGGCACGTTTTCTAATTATGTGATCTCTAT